>JALPQI010017519.1:0-32681 GCA_025490895.1 Thaumatotibia leucotreta | reverse complement strand
CTGTAAACACTTATCGATTACACCCTGTATACACCGTCGGCTGTTTAAACATGACCGATTTTAACACTGTATTCCTGACCACATCTAGAAACTATAATGTCGTATAAACTTTTTTGAATATAGCCTAGTTTCAGAGTTATTACCAATTAAAAAAAAACACATTTTCTAATTGTTACTCAGAATAAAATAGTACATTACGACACAAGTGCGAAAAACACAAAAACGAAATTCGAAACGAGTGGCGATGTTTTCGATCTATTAATGAGGTTAGTGAGACTATTCTCCATAATGGCACTAACGCCGTTAAAAAGACCTTTTTAGTACACATGATGTACTTTTTAGGCTCTTGTGCGAGAAGTGGGTCATTTTACGTCAGGTCCAAAACTTCGGAGGGCCATCTGTGCTAAAAAACGTCGTACGAGACACGTGCAAAAACTTAACTCGTGTCGATTTAAAAAAACTCCCCCTATCGATCGTGTTTTAAAGCATCGCCACTCGTTTCGAATTTCATGTTTTTCGCACTTGTGTCGTAATGTACTATTCTACTCGTAGTTTTCAATAAAAAGATACAGCAAGATTGTTAATCTTTTTTAAACACCAAACCAAACAGAGTATAGTTGTATCATCATTCTGATTTAACAACTCTTAAGTCTTAAATATTTTTATCTCAGAGGATGAAATAGGTAAACTCTCATATTTTCAGAATATTTTTTATAAAATGTATTAAAAAAACAGCCCTTCCAGACGAGATGTCATACAGTATCGAGATTAAAGCGCCGCGCGGCTTCACACGAACGTGGCCCAAGTCATAGAAGTATGTTTCTTTAATAAATAACATAAGATGTAATAACAATAACCAGAGGTTGGACTAAATGTGCGTTATTATTCGCAATTATATGGACAAACTCTAAAATTGATTGAGTAATATTATTTAATAGTATTTAGAAAATAATCTATTTGACACCGGTAACTATGAAAATCTTTGTAAATTCTTAATCTTCGAAATCAAACTTCAGGAAATTGTTTAGTGACTCATTTAAATCAACTTTGGGTCACATGTCCATATTATTATTATTGCCAGCAATGACGCACATTCGCCGATCTCTGGTCATAATAAGATAAATGTGTTTTTTTCTGTTTAAAATGTTATGCTGTTTTTATTTAGACATAATTCATAATTTGGAATAGAAAAAAAACATTCTTAAAAATAACTAAATTTAAAATATTAATGATAACTAAACTACCACATCCCCCAAGTCGCATCCCTGTGGGAGAGTGTTTTTAACACTGGCCACATTTCTTCGCTAGATGGCAAAGTCTAACCTCCGGTCAAGGCATGAGCCAGCCCTATGGCCACTTATTACTTCAAACAGCCTTGTTCCTGCTTCTTAAAAACTCAAGTCATAATATATCAAAGAAAAAATACCGAGTTTTCCAACGCTGGAGGTGAGATTAAAACTCACGTCCTCAGATTTCTCGGCAAAACCACTCGGCCATTCGAGCTTAGTGGACACCAGTCGTACATACATACATTGTGTTTGTCTTTTTTATTGCAGACGAGATATCATACTGCACAGAGAGCCTAACGCAAACATCGAAAATCGGAAAATTCGAGAATCGGTTTCAGTTACTCCAACTATGCCTTAATGATTACAAAGAGATTTTTTGTAGTACACGTAATTCTACAGTATCCCTTTCCGACCGGTTTGATATAATCCTGCAAATTACTTTGCAAAAATCCTGTCACCAAGTAAACTGTATTTTCGAGCTCAAACCTATACCGATCGAATCTGCAGACACTAGCCGTCACGTAAAAGTAGCAAATACCTTAGGGCGGCCGCATCAGTCAGTCGCAAGACAGCGTTGAAGATGGCGATGTATTTTGGTGGGAGTAGTAGCACATGTAAGTTCATAATTTCGTATATTTGCGGTGACAAACATTCTATTTATTGAGTGATACTTACTCTTAAAGAGTTAAACGTTTTTATTTAGCACAAATTAGAATAAAATTAAGTGATTTCGTGTAAACAATATGCCCGTAAATAATAAGTGCACAAAATTGTAGGTTCGGCCGGAGCTCGTCATAAATATTTGCACGGATATGCATAATCGGTCTTAGCGCATAAAATTAAACCAAGAAAGATAGTCATATGTTTTGAAGAATTGGTTACATATTTCGTCTAATTCGTTAGGTATATATTTCATCGTATTTTAATTAGCGTATCCAAGGAACTGGGTTAATAATATCTTGTATTTTCATCTTGGTTAGGCACTCCATACTTGTCCATACCTAATATCTCTCGAATTGCTTTGGCCTTGCTATTATGAATGTTGCTCTTTTGAACTCTTCTTAAGTTTTGCTTATTCGTGAATGAATGATCGTTTTTTTCTTGTGTGAATATGTATAATGTAATGTAAATTACAGATTCTTCGTTTTTCCCAGTCAGTAAAAGTATATATTGCAAATAGTACTGGTTATTACACGTCGACTCCAAAAAATCGTCGCTTTAATCCATGCATCAAATTATTATTAGCATTGATAATACATTTTTATCTTCTCGAAATCATGAAGTGAAAATTTTGATTTTTATTTTCTAATTTACCGCCTAAAAGTAGCTTTCACATTTAAAACTCATTTATTTACGTTTGACATCCATCGTTGGGTCACCAATTTACATAGGTGCGAAAATTCAACTCAATCTGCCCAGTAGTAGTGTCGGAGTAAATTGGTTGTAACAGACGGACAGATGGACACGCCAGGGATCCTATGAGTGCTCCGTTTTTTTTCTTCTTGTGGTACGGAACCCTTAAAATATAAGATCGCTTATAATAGGAAGTTTTTTTCATTAAATAATGTGTTTTATTAATGTTTTTATGCATGTCCATACTAATTTGCAAGATCTTGCATTTACGTATAGATCCTGAACGTCACTTTCGTGCATGCGATTTTTTTAATGATAAAAGGCAATTCGATTTATTTAATTATTTTTTACAAGTATACGAAGATAATTTAAAACGATCTTAGACATACATTTTTCATAAGATTTTAGAAAATGTTTGTCTCGGTCGTAAAGGGGTATAGTAATTAAAACGACGTGTGAGAGCATAGAATTTCATAATTTAGTAGCTGTGTATTTATTTATTGCAAAATACTATCAACCATATGGAACTATAGTCATTTGAAATTATTCGCTGCAAAAATCGAGCAAATGTAGAAACCATAACATACGAGTATTTGAAAGGGTAAGGCTCAATAAAAACCATTTGAAAATACAATACAAGTGTGAAAAAAATAATTTCCTTTGAAAATATTACGAGTTTCGTTTTCGCACATCATCATCATCAGCCAATTGACGTCCACTGCTGGACATAGGCCTCCCCCAGAGAGTTCCACGAAGATCGGTCGTGAGCTGTCCGCATCCATTGGACACCCGCAACCTTTACCAGGTCGTCGCTCCGTCTTGTGGGGGGCCTTCCCACGCTGCGCACATGTATTTTGCGATATACACACTCGGTCAATGAATACAGGTCAGGTGTTTATTTTTCGTTCTCATTATCTCTCACTTTTTCATAGAAAATAATGCAAACATGCAGATCTCAAATATTTTTTCAAAATAATAATAATAAAGTAGGTAAAATCTATTTTTAAATCTGGTTGTATTGGAATTGCCCTAAATTTATAAATAAATCCAAAAAAACTCTAAAATTCTATGTATATTATGTATAAACCACCTAAAATGTATGGTTATGTTTATGAGTTTTTTAATCAGAAGTGATTTTCGGATTGGGTTTAAACTTCAGGGGAATTCCAATACAATCTGATGTTAAAAACGGTTCCACTTGTATTAAAAATATTTATTTTAAATATATTCCTGTATTTTCTATGAAAAAAATCCACCTGACATTCATTGACCGCAAGTGTATTTGAGTACAGATGGACCGCACTAGAGTCTAAAAAAAGTACCATCGGTACTGAAATTTATAGTTTGAACATAAAGGTGTACAAAAAGGAAATCGCTATCGCCCATAACTTGACATGGATTCCACGGGGGACAGGACGAACAAACAGATTTTCACATAAAAAGCATTGATTAACTTCTGACCCGGCTTCCAGCTTTATAAATAATGTGGATAACGTATTAATGTATGCGAATGAGTATGTTGTAATCCCTGTAGATTACAGGTAATTGTGAGTATGAATATGTTTCATACTCATTGTTACCGTTTGTTCGGAAAGTTAATGCGTGTGGGATATAAGGGCGTACCCTTCTGCCACATGCCTTTAATTTCTGCACAGACTCTGTGATCTTATTGTACATTGAATTTTATCTTCGTTGCGCAGCCATGGCGATTGGCTCTTGAGAAAGATCCTCATGTACGTAGCGAAACGAATCGAGCATTTTTCGATTAAGAAATTTGAGTAACACGCGTGAAATAACAAAAAAAAATACTTAATCAATAATCTTGACTGCGACACAACACAATTAAAAATTAATTTTAAATTTAAATATATTTTTAATATGAATGAGAGTAACGAGAATGTTGTTGTGTTTTTATTGATTTCCATTAAATTAAATGGAAGCTTATTAAGGTTAAAAATAAGCGATTTCTCTAAGAAACTAGTGTCTTAACTCTTACTGTTATTGAGTTATTAAAAAAAAAAGTTTAATGGCTGAACAAGTGTATCGCAACCTTTATTACGTCCTAATGTTACTTATTTTGACATTGCCGTCAGTCATCTGGATGCTTAGCCAAGTTGCCAATCGCTAGCGCTTGCTAGCGCATCGTAGTTTTCCCTCTCTCTCACTCCTTCATATTAGTGCGACAAAGAGGGAAAACTACGATGCGCTAGCAAGCGCTAGCGATTGGCAACTTGGCTAAGCACCCTGAGATCTTATTCTTAAGGTTCTATCACACTTGCCATTAGGTACAACTATTATGTAAAAACGAAAAAAAAAACATTTTTTTTACGAAATTAACAAAAGCCGATAATTATACCAGGCAACTTCTATTAATGTCGCAAGTAACCTGTCCAATTTAACGGAAATCTAAAAAACAGCCTGTATATGAAAAATTGAAAACCTTCACCATGTTACCGACATGTCTTATTAAACTTATTGTTAGCGTACGGACAGTTGGTGGCATTTTACAGTGGATTCAATATTGAGTACCTACTTATTTTTTAGGGTTCCGTAGCCAAAATGGCAAAACGGAACCCTTATAGATTCGTCATGTCCGTCTGTCCGTCTGTCCGTCTGTCCGTCTGTCACAGCTGATTTACTTGGAAACTATAAATGCTACAGTAACGAAATTTGGTAAAGATATGTGTTGTATGAACCGCTACAAGATTATCATACTAAATTGTAAAAAAAACTATTGGGGTGGGGGCCCTCCATACATGTAACTGAGGGATAGAAATTTTTTTTTGTTGTATATAAGCGTGTGGGGTATTAATTGAAAGGTCGTTGAAATTGATATGAAGGTTTATAAATCTTATCTTTATTTAAGCAAATCGTTTTCGAGATATCAGCTCTCAAAGTCTGAATAATGTGTCCCCCCCCTCTATTTTTTAAACTACGCGATATAAAATTCTAAAAAAAATATATGTTATGTACATTAATAAACTCTATCAACGATTTTTGGTTTGATTAAATTATCTCTTATAGTTTTTGAGGTAGGTTGATTTAACTGTATTTTCTTAATAATAAATTGATAATGGTACGGAACCCTTCGCGCGCGAGTCCGACTCGCACATGGCCGGTTTTTTTTATTATAGAATTAATAAATAATTTATTTATACAAATTGTAGGTGTGTATTGTACTTGAGCTTTTAAATGAATAATCATAATCAAATATTTGTGATGATTTTTAATGATAAATAAATGAACTAACCTTCCATTCCTACCATTTCACTCGACAAAAGAAATAATTTTAGTTAAATAAGTAACTTACTTTTTATTGCAATTAAAAACAATAAAAAATATATAGTCTGATCTAACACCGTAAATATTTACAAAAATGTTGTTTATTTACATTTTTAGAGTATTACATTATTGATCAACTGTTTATTACCATGCTTTATTTCTTCACTGTCTTTAACTAAATTCCTATAATTACCTAATTATATTTTTTATAGCAAATCTAAATAAACATAATATACTATAGTGGACGGACGGCGCAGCGTGGGAAGGCCCCCCACAAGATGGAGCGACGACCTGGTAAAGGTTGCGGGTGTCCAATGGATGCGGACAGCTCACGACCGATCTTTGTGGAACTCTCTCTAGAGGCCTATGTCCAGCAGTGGACGTCAATTGGCTAATGATGATGATGATATTATAGTGAGCCTACCGTGGGACAAGGCAATTTGTGTAATCTATGATATTCATTGGCCGTGTGGTGACGGCAGTAAGAATACATTTGTCACCACCCCAACTCCTCCTGCGGGTGTCGTAAGAGTCGACTAAGGGATTGAAGTGTCACTAACCACTATTTGATAAATATTGATGATGGGCAGCAGCGTCATCTTAGTGGACACATTACTGCGATCGCCAATCCGCTTGCCCAGCGTGGCGATTATGGGTATTTACCTCCTAATGCGTTTATACGCATAGTTAATAGGAGAGGCCTACGTCCAGCAGTGGACTATCATAGGCTGATGATGATAATGATGATGATGATAATATTCATTTATTTCAGCCTCCGTACCCTAGTTGGTAGTGACCGTAGCTACGAAGCTGGAAGTTTCAATTTGGAATCCCGGCTAGGGCATTATTTGTGTATTTATTTATCACAAATATTTTAAAGTACCTAACTATCTATGTATATCTGTCTATTATGTTACACGAGCTAACATCAAGGTTCTTAATAATTGAGAACCTTGAACGGGGTGATTTAGTAGGCTATACTTACTGAAAAATTTTACTCTGGCACCAATTACGAAATCTAAACAAAATTGGTCTTTTTCATAGATTGTGACCGATCGATCACGACATTTTGCATGAAAGAGCCAACATTTTTTTTTTTGAGATTTCTGGATTAGCTCCATAGTAAAAATTGTTCAAAATAACCAACTCAGTGTGGGTCCCAAGATACAGGCTCAGCCTAGTTTGGAGCCCACTGGATAACGCTTGAAAATTGTAAACATGTGCTTACATTTGAATAAATTATTTGTATTTGTATAACTTGAAATCACCCCGTTCAAGGTTTTCAGTGGCTCGTGAAACACGTTGTATACCGTCGCCTAGTACCCACATCACCTTAATTGAGCTTACCGTGTCTAGGTCGATTTGTGTAAGATGTCCCAAGATATTTATTTATTTTACAAGGGGGTAAGTACCTCTATTTAAAACATTGTCTTCAGGTCACGCCGTACAAGGTTATTTAATATTCGGAATCGTGTTTGCTTGTGTTTGTTCACGTTGATTGTGTGCGCGTTCAGGCGTTCACGGCACAGTCAACACAAATAAAACAGTAGGATAGATCGATAGACACCCAATTAAGGTGCAGTCAGACCAAACGAGCATTGGCTATTTTATCCCCCGCTCTACGAAATCAACGAATCTTTTGTGTAACGATCGAATTTCGTAGAGTGGAGGGATGAATGCACCTTTAGGCTTTGTTCAGTCGAAGACAAAATAAGGGGTATACAAAAACGTTCAAAAATATATCCCAGTGCACTCTAATTCTATGTAATAAGAACGTCGTAACATATTTATGAACGGATTCTTTCGATACTTATTTTTGCACTTGACTGTTCAGTCAACCTTTTGCTGGTGGTAATACCTCTTGCAGGGTCCGCCCGGATAGCTACCATCGTCTTACCCGTTAACCTGCCGCTAAATAGTTAGTACTGTGTTCCGGTTTGGGGGTAAGATAGCTGGTGTAATTAGTAATTACTGGCATAGAGGTAATCCTCAGGTCAGTCCTCAGGGTAGGCAGCACATAGGCGATTTTTTGGTCACTATGTCCATGGGCCTTAGTTAACGCTTTCCATCAGGTGGGCTGAGAGCTCAGTTGTCTACCTTCGTCATATAAAAAAGGGACCCTAGGCCCTCGGGAACCATGTCAAAGTATCCCTTCCCTCCCTTCAGTCGTGTTTTAATTTATCGTCATTCGTTTCGAACTTCGTGTGTTTTGCACTTTGTATTGTAATATATTTTATAGCAAGAAATATTATTACCACAACTCTTCCCGTTGGAGTCGTAAGAGCCAACTAAGGGATGGAAGTATCTCTGACCATTCTTGATAGAAGATTGATGATGGGCAGCAGCGTCGATCGCCAATCCGCTTGTCCAGCGTGGCTATTAAGGCTTGGCCACGACATTAGTCTAAAGGCGAAAAATAATATGAGCGAGAGAGAGTTCCCATATCGGCATCTTGCTCCATCTTATGGATTCACTCGCCTTAAGTCGGTCGCCTTAAGCCAGTCTTACCCCTGTGAGTTCTATTTTATTTTATTTTATTTTATTTATTTTAGGGATAACAAACAACTATACAATATTCGGATGAGAGGAATAACAGGCGAATATCACTATCTCATTCGTTAGTATAGCTCTGTGCCTAAAACTTACGTAAGAATTTACAGGTATAATCCCAGCATTAGACCCATATCGTGATCAAATCTTTTTGGGTATTTACATACCTCCTAATGCCTCTACGCAGTATGCAATTATGCATACGCATAGTTAATTAGCACTTTCATTGCCAACGAGTGCTACGCGCTACGCTCGTCGCCAATCCCGTGATTTTTCCGCTTTGTAGCGAAAATGAACCTCCCACAGAAAACTCCCCTCAGGAGTTCCCGGCGCTCAACGTCCAGCAGTGAACTGAGATAGGCTGATGATGCAAGGAATATCCTACTATTTTCTTCGGTTACCGCGAGGATTATACATGAAATAAAACTATGAAAACGGATAAACTCGCGATACGCGAATTTATCCGTTATGGTTTTATTTCATGAATATCCTACTGTTTTAATATGGCTTCTGCGCCGAAACGCAATATGCGGGCGACGTGAAGGTACTACGAGATTTTTTGCTTTGTGTTTTTTACGGTACCTCGACAATGGGGGCGATACAAATACGTGTTGATATACAGCTGTTTAACCAATTACGATGAAACGGGGAGCGGGATTTTTTAAGGAAAACAAGCAGAATTTTGGTGGTTTAGTGACTTTTAACAAGCTTTTATTTATATTTTTCGTGGATAAAATAAATTGTGAGCGTTTTAGTAGAAACTTCTTACTTTACCGCTCATAAGGACGGTTGCATTTGTTCTTTATACGATTTAAATGTGAAGTATGGAAGTTGTCTCAGCCACATACATATTGTTAAACTTAATTTCCGTTATGTATCAATAACTTGTTACAAGAGGCCAGGGGCCTATTTCTCGAAAGCTTGTAACTTGTAATACAAGCGGAAGTCCTTATCTAATTAATAGTGTTAAAAAGAGACTTCCCCTTATATTACAAGTTACAAGCTTTCGAGAAACGGGCCCCAGTACTAGGCATTGTTAATAAAACCTAGTAATAAATATTCAATTTCATGGGTATCTCGTACAACATATGCGTGTAAGACCAAATGTTTCTTAGATAATTTTTATCCTAAACAATAATCCTACCGATTCGTATAATAAACAAGCGAGGGTTATAATTTTAAAATTTTAGTTGGTTCGATTCCCGGTTGAGACTAACAAAATTAAAAAATCTTTTAATGCAGTTTTATTTCTTTTTAAAAATAAAAGAATGTTTCCTTTCAGTAAAATAAGCTAACTAAAGGATTTAAAGTAGTTCCCCTCCAGGGACCTTCTTTCCACCCTGTATATTATGTAAATAGATGCCGCAACTTATTATTAATAATGAATACCGTAATAATTGAGATGGGAGCGTATATTCATTAATAATTAAACAGTTATCAGTGATCTGTTATTTACATTGGTTATTTGTATTTGCAATGAAGGTTATACTTAATTACTTTAATCCTCCGTAGCCTAGTTGGTAGTGACCCTGACTACGAAGCTGGGGGATCCGATTTCGAATCCCAGCGAGGGCATTAATTGTATATTTTTATCACGAAAGTTTGTTCCTTGGTCGTGGCTGTCTATGTATTTAATTATCAAGAAATATTGTTGCTTGGTACCCACATCATCTATCAATAGCCATAACTGATTTGAGTAAGATGTCCCTAAATATTTATTTATAGCACTAATAATAATATTAATCATTATTATTGTTGAACGTATTGCGAAAACACAAATCATATTATTTATTAACTAAATATTTTGATTTGTACTTTTTATTTTTCCCCAGTAGTCACACTACTTAATAATATATAAATTATAAATATTACATGTCATATACCAAAGAAAAACGACCAAGATCACCTAATGTCCGAGGTGGGGATCGAACCCACGTACTCAGCTTTCGCGGCTGATGCCTGTACCCCTCGGCCACTCGGTCTTAGCAACCACCGATCAAATAAAAAGTACAAATCAAAATATTTAGTTAATAAATAATTTGATTTTTGTTTTCGCAATACGTTCAATACCTATATGACATCTAATATTTATAATTCACTATTATTGTTCTTATTTTACGTTAGTCGATCTAAGTATATTTAGCGCCTACTTATATTTAGCCATATTAAGCGGTGTTTTTAATAGGACATTAAAAACACCATCTGTACTGAAAAAAACATTTTCGTGATGGATTTGTGGTATCAAAACGTGGGCCTGCCAGATTTTCAGGCAGGTCACTACCAACTGAGATTCTGATACCTAGTATTACCGATTATGTTTATATATGGCTTACCGACGTGGTAAAGAAACTTAAAACACAGTTTGTCCTTCAAAAGACCCAAAAATGTTTCAGTAGATAACGGTATAATGTTTGGGGGCCAGAAAAAATAGTATACGATTATTCCCCGTCCAGAAAGGGCGATAACGTATGAGTTACGCGGCTTTTACGGGTTATATTACAATACCGAGGACATACGACGTTCTGGTATGAAGAGCTTTGCTATGGGCTTATTTATACGCGTTAGTGTGCCCCCCCCCCTCTAGCTTTTGATCCGTAAGTCCAAAAAATATGAAAAAAAATCATAAATAGTGGGCTTATAAAATACTTTAACGTAAAACTATGTCGAACATAATCGGCCCAGCCGGTTTCAACCCTACACTGAGCACGGCCCGACATGCTCTTGGCCGGTTTTTAAATGATAATTATATTTAGATACTCTTACTAATACTCTGTTTGGTTTGGTGTTTAAAAAAAGGTAAACAATCTTGCAGTAACTTTTTATTGAAGAATGCATAAAAAAATTCAAACAGGTACCTACTTAATGAATCAAAAACAATTTAAATCACTATATTTCCTTGTTATATTATGTTTATTTGCTAAAACTTATTTTCTGCTCGTAGTTTTCAATAAAAAGATACTGCAAGATTGTTTTAAATACCAAACCAAACAGTATGCTTAGCACATGATTGGTTTGTCAGTATATCGCCGCGAGATAGATGTTCCATCTTTTACTAACTATATGAATAAAAGAGGGATGGATTATCTATCTCGCGGCGATATATTGTCGCATCAATCCTGTGCTAAGCCTACAGAGTAGGTATTAGTAGTACGAGTCAGGGATCGGAACCGGTTTTTTAGAAAAACCTCGATATAGCTCAATATTTTAAAATATTTTATGCTTTTTATATAGTATTCAACATTTTAAGTAATTATTAACATCATTTTTTTCAATTACTTCTTTAACAAAAAAAATATAAACCGAAGAACGAAAAAGAACGGAATTCGAACCGTTCTTTTGTATGGAGCAAAAACCGATATCCGATCCCTGGTATGAGTACCTAAACCCATTGACTAAACCACAGATCAGAGAAACTAAACTATATTGTGGAATTCTACTCGTGAGATGAAACCAGTGCACTCAAAGCTAACAAAACACCTAATTTGCTTTTAATCTCTCTGCAATCTCCAAATTATAAACTTGTTAATTTGTTGTTTTGTACGCATTTGCGCAGTCATAGGCATAAATTTGTATACAGTAGTTTAAGTTATTTCAGTGGCATAAGGTTGAAAATTGTATACATTATTATTTAGGTTCTGGTAATCCCCAGTGCGGTACAAACTGGATGGGAAATTATAATTATACCTCGATATTTTTCTAGCAGGAACGAGAGATTGACAAAATTAAACATCGACATAACTGTTACCTATCGATAAGTCTTAAATTGGTCGATAAATAAATTTAATAAATAGACACAGATTGATTAAATCTAGCTTAACAAATAACTAAACTTAACTTACAAAAATAACTAAACTTAACTTAAAAAACAATGAAAACTAGCTATAAAATAAAAACCTTAAAAGCAACCTATAAAAGTATACCTACAACCTACACGTCCACCTCCAAACCTTAAATAGATAATTTGGCGTAGCTTAATTAAGATAAATTACAAGAATGCAATTCATACTTACTCAAAATTAAACATTATTATTTCATATCTTGTATTTAATACCCATCAAATAACAAATAGGTACTAATAAAATATACTCTACTACCGACCCGCCCCGGCTTCCCACGGGTACTATACCTACATAGAAACCTTTCTCTTGAATTACTTTACCTATTTAAAAAAAATCATCAAAATCCGTTGCGTAGTTTGAAAGATTTAAGCGTACAAAGGGACATAGGGACAGAAAAAGTGACTTTATTTTATACTATGTAGTGATGATTGCTGTAGGAAATAATTAATATTAAGTATTAGATATTTAAAACAAAGCCTAGATGGGTCCTATATTTCCTGGTTAGTACGTGTTTTTATGAAATTTTCTTATCGACAACATTCATGTCGATATTTAATTTTGTCAATCTCTCATTCCTAGAAAAATATCGAGGTATGATTAAAATACTTGCAATTCGATTGCGTTCAGTCTGCGTACTATTTGCTGAATCGTTTGTCTCTGTCATTCCAATGGAGGCGTCATGGGTGTGACAAGGATAGTTGCTCGAAATTTAGGATTTTACAAGTTCGTAATAGACCCTACGACTGTCCCTCTGCGTTGCACCAATAGGCGAGCGAGATGGATGGATAAGTTATACGATCGACTGCGTTGAACTCACGAGGCCAGCTTATAGTAAACATTCAGGTTTTCTTGTGAAAACATACAAACCTTTACATACCATTACATTACATGCCAAAGGTATATTTTGCGTTAAGCAATAGTGACTAAGGTGACCGTAACAATGGCAATAACAGACAGAAAAAAATTACTCTCGCTAATATAAAAATGGCTATCATCATCATCATCAGCCTATGGTAGTCCACTGCGGGACGTTGGCCTCTCCTATTTACTATGCGTATAGACGCATTAGGAGGTAAATACCCATAATCGCCACGCTGGGCAAGCGGATTGGCGATCGCAGTAATGTTTCCACTATCATGACGCTGCTGCCCATCATCAAACTTTTATCAAATAAATAATAGTCTATTAGCTATACCTTCTATTAAATATTCTAATAAATCGTCATAGACAAATACCTACTTTAATTTATGCAATTTCATTCTTATAGCGGTCGGATAATATCTTCGAAATATCAGAGTACCAAGGCTTTATCATTAAAGTAATATAAATATACGCGTCGCGACGAATTTTTTTACTCCCTTTATCGCATTTTTACGAGTCCGTCGTAAAATTTGGGAGATAAAAAATATTGTATTTTTTAATCGTATCTCTTCATGTAGGCTTGACGGCCATTAAAAATTTGGAGCTTGGGATACTCGTCCAGCTATCAGCTATCACCGTCGGGCGAGTATCGCCGTGTCCCTTTTATTTACACGGGAGTGCGCATAAAGTTAAAATCCGCGCTAGCACTTAATAGAGAAAGGAAGGAGGGTGTGAAAGGGAACCCACCAGTCGTATGACTATTACACGAGTGCAAAAGAGATAGAAAACAATCCTAAAAGCGTACCCACTTTCGAAGTGACATATCAGCCGTATCAGCCTTCTCGACGGAGACTGTTATATAAAAGTGATTACATTTTAATTCTAGTAAGAAATAAATTTACACAAATAATTAAACCGATATGGTATCGTGTAGTGTAAAGGATTGCTCTGTTACCCACCTAAGAAATGACGGCAAACACTCGTTTCACAGGTAAATATGATTTGCCGGTTGTTTAGTGGGATAAATCGGGTAAGTTATCACATTCTGCCAATCATAGTTAGTTGTCCTATCACTGTGCGCTAATAATTTACCACAATAGTCAATATTAAAGGATATTTTGTGTAAAAATATAGATTGTCACGCTACGCTAGAGCTTGACTAAATGTTGAACTATCAATATCGATATTCATTCGATAAACATACCTAATCAGTCTATTACATTACAATGCCGTCATAATCCCAGATTTTAAATACGAATGTATATTTAAGTTAAAATTTAAAGGACCTAACTATGTTTTGTGAGATTTTTTTGATAATATACGATTTTTATTATTTCTGTTAAATTTAAGGGATACACCAGACAATAAGTTGACACACGTTTGCAATTTGTAATTTGACACCCTAAATTCACATTGTAGTATAAAACTTATAGCAAAAAAACGATGAATAAAAATACCATGTTATTGATAAATAATCAAACATCGATAGATAATTGCTCTGTTGTAATAGGCAACCCTATTCCTGACCACACATAGACAAATTTACGCACACACTTGTGTTTCGTTTTTGGTTACGCTTTTAATCGATGTCGATCATTCTTTGTCATCTTAGTTCTGTGGGAGTGCGTAACTTTTGTTCGTGTTTATAGCCGATAGTTCATAGCTTACTTAGTAGCTTGCGGTGAGACCAGTGCCTAACTCTCGGAGTGCGAAGAGGCTTTAAGAAGAATTCGATAGAAAAGGGAAATTTAGGTTGATACTGTGGCCTCTGGTGACCCTGCTTGCAATGCTGGAAGACTTGGGTTCGAATCGGTGAGGGCATCTCTTTGTAAGTATATAATTAGGTAATTATAGGAATTTTGTTACAGACAGCGAATAAATAAAGCACGGTAATAAATAATAATGATTGATCAATAATGTAATACTCTAAAGATTTAAATAAACAATATTTTTATAAATATTTACGGTGTTAGATCTGACTATACACCGTGGGCTATTTAAGCCCGACCGATTTTAACAGTGTATTCCTGATCACATTTGGGCATTTCTTCGAGCGTTTCAACCGCCGTAACTTCGGTGGCAGCCGTATCACACGAATCCCGTGAGAGATGCAAGAACTTTTGAATATATTACTAGACGTAGTGAACAACTACCTATAATACATCCAAAAAAAATATGAGATATCCACGGAAATCGGGTAATAATGATGCCACCGAAGTCACGGCGGTTGAAACGCTCGGAGAAATGCCGATTTAAAAACTATATTTTCATATATAAACATTATAAACTTATCTGGATATCGCATAGTCATCACAAAAATATTTGTCTATCTGTTAAACATAGTAGTGAACTGTGTATTTGTCAGTCTCTGTAGCCTAATTGGTAGTGCTAGGTAAAGCTGGAGATTCCGGGTTTGAATCCCGGCGAGGGCATTATTTGTGTATTCATTTTTCACAAAAATTTGTTTCTTTCTCGAGGTTGTGTATGAATTTAAGTATCTACATGTATTGTACATCTGTTATAAATATATGTGTCTTGGTACACACATTACAGGCCTTAATTATGCATACCGTGGGACTAGGTCGATTTGTGTAAGATGTCCCAAGATATTTATTTTATTTAAATATGAAAAAAACACAAATATATGAAGAGTCCACGGAAAGAACATGTCTAGTCAATTCAAATTACAGAAGGAAAAACCACCTTACTTTTAACAGACTAAGGTGTGAATTAGTTCTGATTTTTTTAAGTATTTGACATGTTTTTTCTGTGGACCCTTCATATATTCTCGCCTGAATTTGAACCCAGAACCTTCAGTTTTGAATCCAGAATGAATAGCACCGAGCAATAAGTACCGGAGAGAAGTTTCCAAAATTTGGAATGTTCTTATGAAAAATTTTTCGTATTGTTCTTTGCAGATTTATTGCCAAGCCTTAGGACCAATTTCTTTGGCACTTGATGAGTTGATACAGTCACCAACGTGGAACTGAAATATCAATTCGCTGGCTGTGTGACTCAAGCTTGTATAATGGCATACGAGGTTGTGTCATAAAAATATAATTCTATACAAAATACATACATTTTATATACGAAGTTGAGTCATACACCCTGGACATACGAGGTTGAGTCACACAACCATCAAATATGTCACGATCGTCGAACGTTCAGTAGGCTTAAGGTCTTCGCACACTATAACAACTCCACGCCAACGCGGCAGCAACTCTACTCACACTGCGGTGTCAACGAGTGGGCAATGAAAATGGTTGCTTGATATACGTCAGTCGCAAACGCATAGTCGTTGCGTGGACAACGTGTGGCTGTTGCGTGACAAACGAGTTGGGGTTGACCTTTATTGTACGATGCGTAGGCCACTCGTCGTACACTATTTTTATATAATTTTTTGAAATTAAACCTTGAACATATGACACCATAATCACCATCAGCCTATGATAGTCCACTGCTGGACGTAGGCCTCTCCTATTAACTATGCGTATAAACTATAAACGCATTAGGAGACAAATGCCCATAATCGCCACGCTGGGCAAGCGGATTGGCGATCGCAGTAATGTGTCCACTATGATGACGCTGCTGCCCATCATCAAGGTTTTATCAAATAGTGGTCAGTGACACATCAATCCCTTAGTCGACTCTTACGACACCCGCAGGAGGAGTTGGGGTGGTGACAAATGTATTCTTACTGCCGTCACCACACGGCAGCACATGATTGGTGCAACAGTATGTCGCTGCGAGATAGATTCCCGTCTTTTACTAAAGATATTAATAAAAGAGGGACGGATATTTATCTCGCGGTGACATACTGTCGCATCAATCATGTGCTAAGCGTGATGATGGTATCGCGTTTAATCGTTTGTCGTCGTTGCTGTCACGCTCTAACAAGTATGTGCTTGCGAAAGTGACGCGAAGCACGATAAATGGATAAAACGGGTCCATCAGAAGCCATCTGATGCCATAACTATATTTAAAGGTGCATTTAGCCCAAACGAGCATTAGCTCATTCTATCCCCCACTCTACGAAATGAACGAATTTCGACGTTTCACATTTCATGTCACAAATTTCGAAGAGTGGGGGATAGAATGAGCGAATCCTCGTTTGATCTAAATGCACCTTATGTGAACAAGAATGTTCTCAGTCCCAACTTACTTGAGAATTTTCTCATGAAAATTTCGAGTGTTTTTAGGAAAATGTTCCGCAACTTGTAACATTGCTAAGAGTGACGTAAGCATTAATAAGTCGTCTTTTCTTTTACAAACTTGCTGCGCCCAACAGGATCTACACTAAGTTTTAGTAGTTAAATAGCTGTAAAACTTTATGTTCACATAATACCTTGTAGCTGTGTAGAAGCAATAAATCTGCGACCATATATAACATGGACGTCTAACGCCAGCTCAAAAATGCCCCCAAACACAATTGTTCAATTGTGCCAAGATGGGCAGGACATAGCGCTTTTTTTAACACCGCGCATATGTCGACGCAACATCTTTGACAAATATTTTAAAAACGCCCGAAACGAACGTCAGGATATAATTAAACGTAAGTTTACGCGATTAAGACCCGTTTGTCTTTAAAATATGAGTGATAATCGTGAAAGTTTAAATCAATATCTTTGACAAATGCTTATAGAATATAGCCAATCAAAACTTTGATGAACCAATCACAATTATTTATAAATGGTGCTTTAAATTTTAATAGGTTGACATTGAAATTCATTACCGTGACGCATTGAAGAGGGGGTGACACTTGTCAACTAAAATTCAGGACCGTTTTTGAAAGGCAATTTAATATGGCGTGTGGCTTCCATGTTTTATTTGTTCGTAGCAATAAATGATTGAGAATTGACACACTGTGTTTCAGAAGCTGTCTAAGGCGGCTTGCAGAATAAAATGTGTATGAATTTGATACCCAATCGCCAGATCATTATACCCAAACCCTCAGACCCTTTCAATACAAAGCCTACCCTTCCATTGTCCATAGTACTGCCCCAGACATACATCAGATGCACCCATTATATCCTTTTGTGTGAAACTCATTAGTCGTACAATAGCTAGGTCTATGTAAAATCTTGGCGGCAAGCCAATAAAGTCTGTTTTATTGGAACCGTTGAATTTTCAGCGGAATTATAGCTGGCACTCAATAGGAGATATCTGTTCGGGACAGGGCTGGCTGTAGAGTCGATCGATGATGAAAAGAGAAGAAAGTATTCGAAATCGCATCGCTGCTGATATTTTTTCTACATTTGTTCTGGGTTACTTTTTTTTATTTTATTTTATTTAAAGGTTCACCAACAGTTATTACATGAAAACATTCATATTGAAGGTATACAAATCTGGTTTAAGGTAAATGTATAACTAATTATAGGTAAACACTGCATGCAAATAAAAATAGTACTTATATGATGACGAAGGTCGTAATTAATTAATACGCCTTGTTAGAAAAATAAGGTGCAAAGCCCAGCCTTGTCACCTATGAATTTAAATTTAGACTTGTATTTAAATTTAAACAATAACAAAAAAAAAAAAAAAAAAAAGTTCTAATCTTAGTAGTTGTGCCTCAATCGCTTATAAACGTTTATAGTCAAACCATGCAGGACGGATATAATTTAATATGAAATTTTACCTACTGGAATTTCCCTGTTTTTTTTAATCGAACCATAAAACATGACTTTATCATCACATAACTCCGTTGATACAAATAACAAGTCAAGTATGATTTTAAAAAGCCCCTTTATCCATCCATTTTTGGTAGATAATTAAACGCTCAAAAACTTTTCTTGCACAATTCAAACCAATAAGTTGTTGGGTTAAATAAATCTTAATTTTCCAATTTTCTTTTCACATTATATTTGGAATTGAAACGACAAAAACTTATATTCAAAAGAACACAATTTTTGAGTTAACACCAGGAACCGGAACCGATATTTATATTTATAAGCCAAAAAATTTTTCACGAAAAAATAACAGTTTTTTTGTATCCAAAAAATACCGGTATCCGGTCCCTGGAAAAAAAATTCAATGTAATTTCCAAACAACTTTACCCAAATTAGCTCCACCCCATTTCTGTTCCATTGTTTGGAGTGTACGTAATTAAAATCCGTGCCTGCGATATTAGTTCTCACCTGTACCCCCTCCTTTCCTAGTGGGGGGGAGGGTGGCAATAAACCGATTTTGAAGGTGATCGTAGTTTTTTGAAGCGTGAACGCAGTGGGCCCGCTATGGGTTTTAAGGGATCAGTCCAACTATTTCATGACAAATCGGGATTTGTAAAGTATTTTATGTGGAATAGAATATTTTTTGATCGTTGCGTCAAGGCTGATAACAGGACCATTTTTGGAAATGTTGATTTGTACACTTAATGTTTTTTTTTTATACTTGGATAAATATGCGATGATAGAGCTTAAGCTACAAAGACGATTTAATGTGGTTAGATTTCCATTCCATATAAAACAATTGTGTCTCGTGAAAGACGTACACTTTTTTATGACTGCCTAATTAGGTCAAAATTCTTTTCGTTGTCTTGTTTCATACCACTCTGCCACGCATTTAGTTGATGTTTCAACTCAGTATATAAAGAAAAAAGCGGTGCACTTGTATGTCTTTTACACGCTACATTTTAATCCATACATCAGAAATTGAAAACAAAACATCATTTCATACAAAAATTACCTTATAATCGCATATCCTAGTATAAAAAAACATTAAATATAGTTAGGTATACAAATCAACGTTTTTAAAAATAAACCTATCATATTCAACCTTAACGCAACGAAATAACGCCCAATAGATAGAATCTGTTATGACATAGTCAGAAACCCGAGCCTAAATGGCGAATTAACATTTCCCTTGTGCACTTGACTTCAAAAGTGGGACAAACGCATATTCGAGTATTATCAGAGGCACTTACCGAAACCATGTCCGAAGCAGTGGTACTATTCCAATTTGTACGCCGAGCCGTTGCTATGGCAACGCAATTGTATCTAGACCAATCGTCAATCAAATAAAAAAATGTAAACAAATATTAGTAGAGGTCCAAATGGAAAAAATTGTGCGGTGTGAGTTACAGTTTTGTAATTTTTATCAGAGCTAGAGTGTATAAAAATAAAAAAATTTAGATGTGGAGGGAAAACCAATTCCCCCCCTGAACGAGGGGGAAGGGGGGTGAATGTGCAAACGGAAGGGTTATGTTTAAATTTTTTTTGTCTAATATTTAGGCCTACTATTCATTGTTTGGTATCATTTTCATATAAAAGAGACACGGGGAATTCATTTTTGATAATAAACATGAGGATTTTCATACATAAAAAAATAATTAATGGTATAAAGGTAAAATAGTCACCGTTTTTATTTTGATTGAAGCGTTATATAAGTAATACCAAATAAACATATGAAATTAAAAAAAATACTACAAAACAGAATATTTATTGTAGTTTTTAAAAATATATACTTTTTGAAACTTCCCATGCAAAAATAAGTCGTAAAAAAAATTGCGCCTGTCGCGTACCTCGAACAAAAAAGGGACATAGCTTTGACTTATTGTTGACAGTACATTTCTACTGCGGGAATGTAGCAATTTCGCGTAAACAAAATGCTCCATAATGTCTGTTAGGGCAAATTGCCACAATCTGGGTTAATCAAGCAACCCGGGTTAAACGTTTATTTCACACGGAATTTGATAATTATTAATTTCTTACGAAGTAAGTGACTGACCCGGCACTATACAGTGGATATCCGAGACATCAGCCTATGTGATATTAGAATGGCTCTTGAACAGCTCAAAAATAACAGGGCGTCTGGGGAAGACGGAATTATAGCTGAGCATGTGAAGCCAGGTGGTAAACCAATCCTTATGGCCCTTCAGAAGTTGTTCAACTCCGTAAGGGAGAACGCCTTAGGCATGGAACAGAAGAGTGGTGGTACTGGTGAATAAAAGTGACAACGCCTTATTAAAGAGCTACCGATCCATCTCACTTCCGAGCCATATTTATAAGATGTTTTCAAGAGTCATTACGAATCGTCTTGCACGCAGGCTTGATGACTTCCAGCCTCCCGAACAAGCCGGTTTCCGAATTGGCGTTTCGTAAATGTTATACAGAAGACCGAGGAATAGGTATAACCTGCCCCTCTGTTTAGCGTTTAGCGTTTGTGGACTACGATAAGGGGGGTTTCCATGACGTACTAATGTGGTTTAATTTAGGTCGAGAGAAAGGGACAAAGCTATACGAGTCGTGTATCACTACCCCTTTCCCAGAACCTATACTGAATCGCATTAGTACGTCATAGGTCATAGTAACTAATTCTGGTAGGCCTTGGGGCTTTCGATTTGATCGAAACTCTGGGCAGTACTACAGTCTCTTTAACGGTACCAAGTAGACTACCGCTATGTCGAAATGTTGAGGTGTTTGTACGAAAGCTCCAATATGTTAATCCGACTCCAAGACCAGAGCTTGAAGCATATTATACTGCAGCGGAGAGTCGGGCAAGGAGGTGTCATCTCCCCTAATCTGTTTACCGCTGCACTAGAAGATGAATAGAATAGAAATAGAATAGAAATGTTTATTTGCAAGAATACGTTACAATTAGGTCTTTACGTTACAATTAGGATGTCTTTAAGACTGGACTGGAAAAGGTGAGTATCAACAAAAACAGCGAGTACCTCACTCACCTTCGATTCGCTGATGATACGGTGGTCTTGGCTGAGACCTTGGAAGATTTCAGTACGATGCTCGCTGACCTCAGTAGCGCCTTCGAGCGAGTTCGTCTTAGGATGAACATGGATAAGACGAAAACTCCCGTTACAATCGGAGACTAAACTCGAAGGTGTAGACGACTATAATATACCTAAGACAAGCTACCCAGTTAGGTAGGTTCAACTTCGAGTAAGAGGTCAATCATCGAATCCGACTAGGTTGAGCAGCGTTTGGGAAGCTACGACATATCTTTTCGTCCAATATTCCGCAGTTCTTAAAGACAAAATTGTTTGTCAAAGATTTAAAAGAGTGATGACATACGGTACTGAACCGTTGTCGCTTAGAATGGGCCTCATAAGAAAGCTTAAAGTCACCCACTGGGCAATGGAGAGGGCTATGGTGGGAGTCTCTCTGCGAGGTCGTATTAGAAATGAGACGATCCGCAGCAGAACCAAAGTATAGCTCCATAGCCCTCCGAATCACTAAACTAAAGTGGCAGTGGGCGGGGCACATTGCACGTAGAACCGATGGCCAATGCGGCGGCCTCGTGGAAGGCACAGCGTGGAAGTGGGTAGACCCCCCACAAGGTGGACAGTGAAGGTCTCAGGAGTCCGCTGGATGCGAGTGGCGCAGGATCGGTCATTGTGGCAATCTTTGGGTGAGGCCTATGTTCAGCAGTGGACGTCTTTCGGCTGATATGGTAATAATGATGATTTATGAAGTAAACGTTTAACAATTGATTGTCAAATTCCATATGATATAAACTATTAACATGGGTGAACTGGGTTAGTTGTTTAGTCCCGGTTTAGTGAAAATTATCTTTATCGTCTTTGGTAATGAGATCATTACCTAATGACAATTGTAAAAATGATTACCCATTCCGATTCATATGATCAGATACGATATATCATACATGTGATCAGATAGACCAGATATACATATAAAACAAGTATACACGCGGTATACAATAATCGATAAAATCTAAAAATTTAATATGAACAAATAAAATTCTTAATAATCTTAGGTTATTTAAAAAAAGAAGATCAAAAAATATTCAATTTACTTTCATATCAATAAATATTTACAATTGTAATATGAACAATAATATGTAAGTACAAAAATATGTATAATCTATGAGCAGTTGCTTTTGTTTTTTGAGGTTACGCGGAGGTTTTTGTTGGAGGTACGCGTCAGGTAAATTTTTTTTTCAGTTAATTTTTGTATGAAAGACTACAAAATGTGTATATTTTTAAAAACTGCAATAAATATGCTATCTTACACTATTTTTTTAAATTGGATAAGTTTGTTTTTTAATACTTATATGACGCTTAAATTAAAATAAAAACGGTAACTTTTTTACTTTTACTCCAAAAAATCTACATTTTTATATGAAATTGCTCATGTTTATGATAAAAAATGGATTTTCCAGGTCCGTTTTACACAAAAATGATACCAAACAATGCATAGTAGGCCTTATTAATTAGTAAAAAAATATTAAGGTGGATGTCCCTGTGCGATTTTCATACAAATTTGTCGACATTAACTCTGTTAATTAGTAGACGTTTTGTAATTTTGAACCTTGATAGTAAGTTGTACGTATCCCGTAGATGGCGCGTATGTAAAAAAAAGTCCAAAAAGTGGTATAGTATTTCTGAATTATCAATTTGAAAATTGATACAATTTCGCTCTTTGCCTTTGTATATGTGCGTGAATAATACTATCCATGAAAACTAACATGGAGGCAGATGACAAGGTAAGTTTAACCATATCCATCACAGATGTCACTTTAAAACTGCTAGTTAAATGACCTCACTAATTAGTAATATATTCGGTCAATAGATGGATTATTAAAAGTAAGCGTAATTCATAAAATAGGTATGTTGTTATTGTTTTTATCAAATAAAATATCCGGTAAAATTTTATCCCTCGATTCGCCAGGTCGGATCTCAAAATACAATATATCGGTCAGTATTTTTTATGAATTACAGCCAGTAGGTAGTTAGGTAGCTACTTTTGTATCTAACTATGATGCTCACTTTAATTCTCATTTAGCGTAACTTGTACAACAGTTTGGAAGAAAGGAGCACATTAATATAATAGGTACTAATTAATATCTGAGAGGTAATAAATAAAATAAGTGGCTATAAATTAATAATAATAATACACAAATAAATATATCGGGACATCTTAAGCTTAAATTAAGGCTTGTGTTGTGGGTAATAAGAAATAAGCGATGATACATATCATGTAACTACATACAGATACTTAAACACATAGATAGCCACGATCAAGGAACAAATATTTGTGATAAAAAAAATACACAAAATAATGCTTTCACTGGGATTCGAACCCGGAACCTCCAGCTTCATAGATAGGGTCACAACTAACTCGGCTACCGAGGCTGACGACTTTAATTTAAATGGACGCGTAAAATACTTTTTGGTAAGTGGTCACAAAATATTTTGTTCATTTGTCACAGCAAAGTCAATGTCATCTATGAGTCAACATTTTGCAATTTTGTTCCACAAGTCAAGGCAAAAGTGTTCGTTTCGAATAAAATCGATATCATAAACATGCCCACAACGATGGGCAGAACGAATAAAAATGAGTACCGAAAACACCGTTGATCTGGGGGGGAAAAGAAAAAGCGTCGAGTAGAAGCGGGGTTACTCCTTCACCATGGCACCACATAGTAAGTATCTCGCCGTAGCGAAAATTTAAAATTTGAAGCGTAATAGTTAAAACACCTATTTAATAAGTACAACTGTACTCACGTGTACTGCGATAAGACTTTATCGGAATACCCGAGCCGCTTTTAAAGTAGTTAGAACATTTTTTCTTCTATATTTATGACACTCTCACATTTTACTCTCACATTAAATTTGCCAGCTAATCTTTGTGTTAGGTAACGATTCAAATGATTCTGTAGTAGATATACATATTATTACCTTTATTCTATTGCCAATTGCGACACGAACTTTGTCAGTTATTATTAATTTCAATAAAAAGAACAGATAGGGAGGTATAATAAATTAAATTCACCAATGTGACAATTTCAGGAGGATAGCAGCTTGGCGGGATATTAAGACCGACCAAACTCACGAGCCTGAAACATCAGATTCCACCAATCAAACCCCAATTATTTGTGCAACTAATACTCAGTGAGTGTTTACTACTTTTAGAGTTGTATAATTCATTATGGAATTCATATCATATGAACCTAATGTCGTCGTATTAGAGACTAACTGTAGCTTAAATAACTATGTGTAGGTACACATATATTGCAGGACAGCGAAAGTATTCAGTATTTTATAGGTGTGTAACTTGTCAATCTATAATATGTAATAGATAACAATACCCATATACTTTTCACTTGACATATTCCAACAGTCATTACTGTCATTAGACTTACAAAGCAATACTAAAGTTTTAGCTACGCATGTAATATTTTCAAATAATTTCATTCAAACTGTCCACTCAAAGACATTACCTTTTCAAATCAACCAATCACCATGTGAGACGGCGCTGCGCGCTGCATACTGTCGGCAACCTCTCAAAATGAGCGTCTCAGACCGAGCAGAGTCACAGTTAAAATTATCGTGTTATTGTGTACCTATGAATAATTAGTATATTTTAATTTCTCGCAATTAAAATAAAAAGTAAAGTAGCTCTGGTTTAGAAACCATATTACTGGAACAATTTGAAAACAAACGATGAAAAAAAAACTCGCGGTAATATTATGGCTTGTTTTAGGCTGTTATCAAACAACATATTTATTATACTAATATCATGGGGCATTCCTCCACAAGTCGACCTACCTAGCGTCAAGTCCCCGCCTCCTATATTATTGTGATATGAGCTAGCTTTATTGACTGCGTAACTTACTTTTCCTAACTAGTGCGGAGAAGTAAAATTTTGCGCACGCTTCTCGTACGTTAATTTCTCTTTTTAAGGCACTTGTTATGAGAAAAGTCGTTCGATACACGTGTAAAAACTTCTTTTTAACTCGGGTGATTGACTTTCATCCTCGTGGAAAAATTTTTTTTTTTTTTGCACTTGCATCGAAATGCAACTACTACTACTACACCAGTCGCGCCAATATGCGTGTGCGACAAGGATGACTGGAAAATAACTTGTACAAACATTAAGTTTAATCACGTTTCTGTAATATTATTATGAAGGCTATTCTTCTGTTTCTACCTATCGTTATCCCGGCTTTTGCCAGGGTCCGTACCTACCTTTCCTCCTCTTTGCGCGATCCTGGGCATCTTCATACTTCACTGTCTGTCCATCTGTCTGTCTATCACCAATATGTATCTAATGGATAATTAGTTGAAATTTTCTCAGATGATGTACAGTCAGCAGCAGATATTGCTAAGCGGGCAGAGTTTTCAAAATAAACTATGCACGACTATTAGAGTGTGTTAAGATCATTGTGAACACCCTACTCGTTAAGCAATATCTGCTGCTGATTGTACCTACCTAAAATATTGCCGATATAACAAGAAACACTAAAAATAATTAAATATTTATATAGCTATGTTTTGTCGTGTTTCGAATAATAACAACATAATTTAAAAAAATATATTTCTTTATTATTGGACGATTAGTATATGAACAAATAAATATATTTAGCATGTGACCATCTTACACATATCAACCTAGTGCCACAATAAACTCCATCAAGGCTTGTGTGAGAACTAAACTACAAAATATGTAATATATATAATAGATACATACAAATACTTAAATACATATTGAATAGTTGGAGTCCTAATTTTATTAATCTGTACGAAGGTATGAACATGGCATTATGATTTTAGATTAGGCAATCTCTTATGGACCTATAATGATAACCTATCAGGTTTTATACTTGCAGACTATTTTATTCAAATAATTTTAAGTTTTATAGTCTACCTAAAACCTTCTCTTCTTAAATCACTCTATCGATAAAAAAAACGCATCGAAATCCGTTGCGTAGGTGTAAAGATTGAAGCATACAATAGGGATATAGAGACAAGAGAATGCGACTTTGTTTTATATTATGTAGTGATATGGAAGATTATAACCCCTTTATTCATAACCGTCTCCTAATTTAGCAAACTGTTTTTGGGGTTCCGTTGCCAAAATTGCAAAAAACGAAAACCTTATATTCGTCAAGTCATGTCCGTCTCTGTCCGTGTCTGTCCGTCACATCCAATTTACTCGGAAACAATAAATGGAATACTCGGAAGTAATGATATTTGGTGAGGATTGTGTTGTATGAACCGCCAATGATATATAAGTAAAGATACGTCTTACTCTAACAAAACGAGCGAAATAAATACTTCACACCATACACCTCCTACAATTTATTGATAGTTGACAAACACTTATCTTCATACTTCATAATGCGTAAAAGAGATGGTAAAATACATATACTCGTATTTAATTAACGAAAAAGAGACAAGATGTATCTCTTATAGTTTTTGAGATAGGTTGTTTTAACTGTATTTTTTATGATAAATTGATAATGGTACGGAGTCCGACTCGCACTTGGTGGGTTTTTTAATTCATAATACATACATAATTATTATATACGTATAAAAATCAACTACAGGAAACAACGTATCACCTTCCTAGTAAGTTTGTGTGTCTGTTGGTCCATACGGAAGAAAACGTTGATTTAAACTGAATACCTAAATTCTCAAATTTGAAGTCTTCATGACCTAAAAACTAAATAAACCTCCACGTTAATGAAATCAGAAGATTTGTTTGTCTGTTCGTCTCTGTGCCTGTTCATAGCCTGGCTGAAAGTTATAGTTTGCCTGTCGATTTGCCTGCCCACCTGTTTTTCTTTGTTTGAATGCATGATTTTTGTGAATGTGACAATTCGTAACAGATCCCTGTAAAATACACTGAGCAAATTTGATAGTCACCTACTTACCTATGTGTAAACATAATTATTGATAGGCAAGGTTTTGTATATTTATTTTAAAATATACTTTCTGCAAATAGGTAGGTAGTTAAAATATTTTTTGTGCTGTCCACATGGCTTGTTAAGAAATTAAAACTTGTTTGAACCCATTGAACTTAAAGATCTAGAGTATTTCCGCTGGGAAACAATTCTTATTATAATAAGCGAACTCTGATTCAGAAAATATTATTTTGCATCCGTCTGAATTTCACAACTGATTCTTGTAAAATGGTATGTAATGAGTATAAGTTGAGTGGCCGTGTGGTGATGGCAATAGAAATACATTTGTTACCACCCCAACTCTTCCCGTGGGTGCCCTAATAGTCAACTAAGGGATTCGAAGTGTCACTGACCATTATTTATTGAATATTGGATGATGGGCAACAGCTTGCCCTGCGTGGCGATTATGGGTATTTACTTCCTAATGCGTCCGTATGCTTAGGTACCTAATACGAGAGGCCTTTGTCCAGCAGTGGACTAATTATAGACTGATGATGTGATCTGAGTTTAAGTTACCGTACGAGCCCAACACTTGCCCCATTCTTGATGGTGGATGTGATAAATAAAATCACTGATCTATGGTTATGATATAATTTATTGTAAACTAACGCATGAAGAGTATCAGCTACGGACGTATAAACGTTAACGAATAAAGTAATTAAAATAAGTGTATTAAGTCAGCGTGATCGTGGGTACAGCAATTATATTTAATGCTGTCGGGGGGATGTGCAGTGCTTGCAATGTACAGTTACTATAACTTTTCTTATGACATACATAAAGAATTACCACATGACTTGATGCCCACCTGACGGTGTGTTTATTTTGTAAAGTTTCAAAATCATTGTTTGTATGTCTGTCTGTCTCTCTGTCTGTTTAGGGCTCCCTCTAATCCCTCTATATGGCATTTTTTTTCGAAACGCTTATGTTATAAGAGACTTGGCATAATCAATTTTTGTAAACAATATTTAGAATATTACTTTGCCAGAAACTATTTTGGCATATTATTATTTAGGTCATGTGTTATTTCGCAGAAATTGGATTTCCATATTTTTGGCATAGGTACATAATTATACACGGTGTTACGCGAGCACTGCGAAAGATTTTAACTATGCATTCTAGACATCAAAATAAACACAAAATATTATGAGACCTTATGTCAATTCCACCAAAAAAAAATTTTTTTCTTTTTTTTTAGGCCGATTTGAATATTTTTTAACATTTCCAGTACTTTTTATCATAACAACAATTTGTTTAAATTATTTATTTCAATTGTTTTTTTAGGTACCTACAGGTTATTTCGTCAAGTCTATTCGTATTTTTTGATTGTCAGGCAAAAGGTGTGGTAATATTAGAACACATTGTGGTAGCATTGTAATTCAAAAGAAGTTAAATGACGAGTTACGTCGAAAAACTTATTTCGAAAAAAGGTTGATTATCTCTGAAACCAAGCCGAATCCAGGAAATTTTATATAACATTAAAGACTCTAAATATGGTCAGGAATCCAGCATTAAAATCTTTCGGAATGCTGACGTAACACCGTGTATACAACTCTCCGAAACTTACTTCTAGCCCACCTAACGAAGACCAAAAGTTGCCTGTCGGGGGAAATAACTCGTGTATAAGCGAATTTTGGCATAGTTGTAGGGAATGGTGTTTTAAACCACATACTAAAAGTACTGGTGTTTAGGAGTGGAGCTAACGAGGGGAGAGGGGGGTAAAGGTCCTTATTTTAAATTTTTCGTAAATAGCTCGTAAACCGTGGCTTATAGCAAAAAACGTTCTAGTACATAAGGAATCTACATAAAATTCTCTACAAAATAGACATACACATGTTTCCTCTGGGATCAATGTGTCATGAAATAAGAAAGCAAGAAGATGGACACTAAAGAAATAAACACATTTGTTTAAGTAGGTATGGCACATACAGAATGCTCGCGAGCATTCCAAAATATTTTAATGCTCAATTCCTGACCATATTTAGAGTCTTTAATGTTGCATAAAATTTCCTGGATTCAGCTTGGTTTCAGAGATAATCAACCTTTTTTTCGAAATAAGTTTTTTGACGTAACTCGTCACAAAACTTCTTTTTGATTACAATGCTACCACAATGTGTTTTAATATTACCACACCTTTTGCCTGGCAATCAAAAAATGGGATAAACTTGACGAAATAACTTGTCCCTAAAAAAAATATTTAAATTAATAATTTTAACAAATTGTTGTTACGATAAAAAGTACTGGAAATGTTAAAAGGTATGCAAAAAGTCTAAAAAAAAGAGAGAAAAAAAATTTTTTTTGGCCTTATTTGACATTAGGTCTCGTAATATTTTTTGTTTGTTTTGATGTCTACAATGCATAGTTAAAATCTTTTGACGATGATTATGAGAATATTTTAGGTTTAGAAGATAATTAGGAATTTCATTTTTACAAATAAGCATACAGGGCACACCCGGGTGCGTGCATTCCAAAAGATTATAAGTATGCATTCTAGATATCAAAATAAACAAAAATTATTATGAGACCTAATGTCCATTCCCACCAAAAAAAAAAAAAAAAAAATTCTCTTTTGTTTTACACTTTTTGAATACTTTTGACATTTCCATTACTTTTTATCATAACAATAATTTGTTACAATTATTTTTTTAAATATTTTTTTTAGGGACAGGTTATTTCGTCAAGTTTAATCCCATTTTTTTATTACAAGGCCAAAGGTGTGGTCATATTAAAACACATTGTGGTAGCATTGTAATCAAAAAGAAGTTTTATGACGAGTTACGTCGAGAAACATATGTCGAAAAAAAGGTTGATTATCTCTGAAACCAAGCCGAATCCGGAAAATTTTATATAACATGAAAGACTCTAAATATGGTCAGGAATTGAGCATTAAAATCTTTTGGAATGCTCGGAAGCATTCTGTATGTGCCATACCTACTTAAACAACTGTGTTTATTTCTTTAGTGTCCGTCTTCTTGCTTTCTTATCTCATGACACATTGATCCCAGAGGAAACATGCATATATCTTTTTTGTAGAGAATTTTATGCAGATTACTTATGTACTAGAACGTTTTTTTGCTATAAGCTACGGTTTACGAGTTATTTACGAAAAATTTAAAATAAGGACCTTTACCCCCCTCTCCCCTCGTTAGCTCCACCCCTAAACACCAGTACTTTTAGTATGTGGTTTAAAACACCATTCCCTACAACTATGCCAAAATTCGCTTATACACGAGTTTTTTCCTCTGAGTTTCCTTCGTTTGGTGTACTATTCACATACATATATTTTACGTTAGGCAGAAATGCATTATCTATTATGGTAGATTGGGTTTGGTACATATACTTATTATAACGATGTAATAAGACAATGTTAAGAAAAAGATGAGGTGATTGGTTAGTTAGGTTAGAACTACGATCTTGACTACCGTTCATTATTGCTGTGGCAAACTGGGTAAGGTTAGACTAGAACAATTGCGATCTCATTAGGAATTCACTGCTACGACAAAGTGGGTTAGGTTAGAACTGCCATCTCATTATTAAGTCACTGCTATATCAAAGTACGTTAGGTTACGTTAGAACTGGGTAGGACAAAGTGGGTTAGGTTAGGTTAGAACTGCCATCTCATTAGTAAGTCACTACTATCTCAAAGTACGTTAGGTTAGGTTAGAACTGCCATCTCATTAGTAAGTCACTACTGTATCAAAGTACGTTAGGTTTAGTCCGTGGGCTAGTCGGTCTGAAATTAGAAAACGGTATAATTTGGGGGTACCAAGTGTCCTTTTTACAGTAGTTAGACATATTCATAAGGATGTTAAAAAAGTATGATAGACATCTCAAAGCAGTAGCTAATAGGCATACGGGCTATTTCAAGATTTCCGTTGTATGACAGGTATGGTTAAAATTAGGAGGTACAAATTTTCCTTTTCACGGCTGTTAGTTAAGCTTATAAAAACGTCAAAAATGCAAGATTGCCATTTATAAGGGCTACCTAACAAAAATGGGGGCCAATCAAAGATGGTGGATCTCAAGTTTTACAAAATCAAGTATATCTCGAGAACTATTAAATATATCTAATTACTCTCTTATACAAAATTAAAGGCATATCTGTAAGCTTCATATTTTGCATATACACCATATAGCTAAAACCAACCAATAATTAATTATGACCAAATTTATGAAAATTTCGTGATTTTGATTTTTTTTGTGTCGTGTTTTTACATAGTAGTCATGACGCTCGAAAAGTCAAATATTTTTTTCAAGATAGTGTATTTAATAAGCTTTAATTTGATGTATATAACTTGTTGGCGGTATTAAAAAAAAAGACCCATAAAAAATATTTAAATGAATTGTAGTCATAATCCAACGTATACTTAGTGATTTAAGAGGCGATTTTCTTATATTTTTCAATCTTGGTTATTTGAAATAAGCACTATTATTTACGAGTGGCACTTCCATCGCCTCTTAAATCACTAAGTATACGGTGGATTATGACTACAATTCATTTAAATATTTTTATGGGTCCTTTTTTTAATACCTCCAACAAGTTATATACATCAAATTAAAGCTTATTAAATACACTATTTTGAAAAAAATATTTAATTTTTCTAGCGTCATGACTACTATGTAAAAACACGACACAAAAAAAATCAAAATCACGAAATCTTCATAAATGTGGTCCTTTTTAATTATTGATTGGTTTTAGCAATATGGTGTATATGCAAAATATGAAGCTTACAGATATGCCTTTAATTTTGTTCAAGAGAGTAATTAGATATATTTAATAGTTCTCGAGATATACTTGATTTTGTAAAACTTGAGATCCACCATCTTTGATTGGCCCCCATTTTTGTTAGGT
>JALPQI010017518.1:0-19775 GCA_025490895.1 Thaumatotibia leucotreta | reverse complement strand
ACAAACTTTAACCCTCCATTTAACCCCTTTAAAGGATGAATTTTCAAAAAACCTGAAACATGTGTTTACTTATTTATTATTAAAAACATTCTTGTGAAGTTTCGAATAAAATAGCCCAACTAATCTTATTTCCCTATACAAACTTTAACCCCCCATTTAACCCCTTTACGGGATGAATTTTCAAAAATCCGTTCTTAGTGCGCCTCTAGACATTATAAAGAATGTACATGCCAAGTTTGAACTCTCTAGGACCAGCGGTTTGGGTTGTGCGTTGATTTAAGTCAGTCAGTCAGTCGGGACATTGCCGTTTATATATATAGATTTATAAATTCAAGCTTGTACATACGTATTATTTGTGTATGATAATCTAAAATTATTACTATTATTTAAATAAATATTTTTTCATCACACTTGCTGTCTAAGCGCACCATTGCTTGCGCGCGTAGCCGGAGTAATAGAAAAGTGAAATTCCCTAGGGAGAAATAGGAATGTCAGTACGTCATTTAATAATACTATGTCTTAAAACTTATTTTTTTGTTGGCAAGTGTGATGAAAAACATTGTATGCATCACGGTCGGTAAGTGGAATACTAACTCGAGTCATAAAAGCCCTCCGCCTGACGGCGTCGGGCTTCTAACACTCACGTTAGTAATTCCGTACTTACCTCCCTTGATGCACAATGTACTATTGTCGTCCATCAGTAGGGTAAAAAGTGTCGTTATTAGGATTTAAGGATCGAACAATAGCGATGTGTAATGACGTTAGTTTATTAGTAGGCATGTTGGGATACGCATGTAGAATGAATAACGCACGCCAACGACGGCTAGGCGCGAGGCGGAAACTTGCGTCCGTATAGTTGCGCAGGCGGCGCGCGGCTGTTGCCTCTGCGGCTCGCCAAATCACTCTGTGTTCGACCGCGAAACTGCGCGCGCGCCTCAATGCCTTGAAATAATACGGCCTTATCGCTAGTGTTTTTACAAGATTGATAAGATTGTTACATCATTGTGTGATAAGAAACATTAAGTCCGATACGGCCCTCGCGCTGACAGTTCATGGAAATGTTCAGACTGGTGTAGAATTAAGTTTGAAAACTATATCGTTGGGATCACCAGCGTTAATGTGCTAGAATTTGTCGAATGTCGCGGCACGCACTATGGGGACGACGAAAAGGCTGAAGATAACTGTGGTGGGCGACGGTATGGTCGGCAAGACTTGCTTGCTGTATGTCTACACTAAAAATGAATTCCCTGAAGAATATGTGCCTACAGTGTAAGTACTTATCTAATTTTCAATAACGGCTTAACCCAAGACAAGGCGTGAGATGTTCGGTGTTTCTGCAGCAGCGAGGAGTGAGTCCAGGTCAGTAGTTGCCGAGTAACGTGGACGAGAGGTCGAGCCGGTGAATTAGCAACTTGTCACGCTGGTACGGTGGGGCGGTAGCAGCTATTCGTAACTGTTCACTTTAAACCTGCTGTATAGTCGGGATTACGTTATGTTAATTCTTTAATTATGTGTTTTTATATTCGACATTTAATGTGCATTTTATATCAGCAAATACCTAACATCGGCAACACACATACACGAACTTACCTGACTCAACGTTTGATACAGTAGGTACATACTTACATAGGTATTAATCATGCTATTTCTTGTAGTTAGACATAATACAATGTAATATTTGGTTTTTATATCATCATCATCAGCCAATTTGGTTTTTATATATTTTTTATTTATTATATTACGTATTTATACCCAGATAATAGCGCTGCTTTTGACATGCTATTACATCTCTCTTAGTTAATATGTGTACCAGCAACACGACGAATATGTACCTACATCATTATTGTGACAATATTTTGAATAGTCACTATTAGTTGTTGTGCTGCCGAGCACTTAGTGGTAACAACGCTAACAGTCATAAGTAGACTGACGATTAACATCACTCACATATAATTATAATGAAATTTCGTAAGTAAATGGTGAGTAAATGCTACATTTACAATGAAATATATTTATTAGGAGCATCGCCCCTACATAATAATACTCGTACATACACTAATTACGTCATGGGTACTTATGCAGAACACTAATAACTTAAGTTTTCCTGTATATGTACATAAAGTAATTTGATGAATACGCTCGTTCCGTTACTTACTCATTGTTCATTGATAAAATAAATAGTAATAAAAGTATACCCATGGAATTACGTACGTAATTATATATGTAGATACCTAAGCACGTTCACAGAGAAATGTAACAAAAAAAATATGTATTCTACGTATTACGTCCTAACCTAATCCTAAGCTAGTCAAATCTTTGTCACTTACCATAATGAGTATAACGACCCTTAGACAGGTAATTCATATAAAGATACAAGTGAATTCAGTCCCTGCAGTTAGCGAAAAATGGGAAGATTTAGGTACCTACTTTAAAAGGGCCCTACATTGTTTCCACTAAATTTGTATCTAACTTCCACAGCGCTGGTTACGGTCCTAGATTCGGCACAGAGGTGCTTCCACGTAGTCCCTAATACCTACATTTCTTCCCCGATTAAACATATAGTAAAACCGTCTCACTTTGTGGCTAGTCGCTAACCATATTTAAGGAAGCCTGGAACTTGCGTGTATCTATATAGGAATTATCCGTCTAAACGTCCTTTTGGTTAGAGATAAAGTGGGACGTTTTGCTAAAGAGAATCAAATATGTATGTCTTTATTCTGAACGCTGCTGCTATTTAGCTTTAGGCCCGAGGCCAGGGGAAACAATTAGTGGAACAGCTTGATCTTGGAATCAATAACAACTTTTCGTAACCGGAGATCAAGGTTATACTGGTCGAATTGTCGTCGGTGCGCGATAGGAAAACGTTCCATCCCAGGTTAGCGAAGATTCATCTGGTTACGGCAGGTGAGTACATTTGACAGAAGTCGTCTGTTTTAGTCATCTCACAAAGTACCTACACTAGCTAACGATTGAATAAATATTGACCAAATGACTCATTTTGTCCAATCGTACCTATCAGTGACGTCCGCTTCGAACAGGTACTCATTCGATATCTATCAATTCCTATCAATTTATTACTTGTCACTTGTAAGGCGATGATATTTATCATCTAGCGATTTCCTTACAAGCTTAAGTTCTTAGAGCTAATTAATGCAACGTTGTAAATGTTTTGGTTTAAATATTTTCAATTTCAGAAATCAATCGCAAATGTAACGTTAAATCATCGGCAAAATGCATGCCACTCGTGGTTCTTGCCCGACGGTTCAGTATTTCCTTTTCCATCATAATAGGGACATATCTATACATATAAAAATAATTGTTGAAATTATGGTCGTAATAAACAAAATGAATAGGCAAATGCTGCTGATAGCGAATCACGAAGAAGGAATTATTATTTTTGCAATATCTAATTAAAAGCGGCATGACTACGGATCCCTACAAATCCTCCTATTTGTAAGTTGTAACACAAAGATACACAAATGTTTAATTAGCTACGCTCTAAAACAAAAACAAGCCCTCTCAGGCAGCAATCATCGTATTTATTTATTTTCTTATTCATTACCCTACGCATCGCTGCTGTCATTACTATTATCTATATTTAATTATCCAAATACTCTATTATTTGTCCACTAACTACTCTAGCCTCATTAAAAAAACGTAATAAACCAAATTCTCCTTACATTTATATTACCCTTTTTTCCCGGCTACAGGAAAACAAGATTTATGATTTCAGCGGTACATTATCAAAGCGGTAGATACTAATGTAAGTATGTGTTTTGAATTAAAAACATGTATGGACTGGTAAATAAAAATCCATGTGCGTTTTTATTGCAATGTTCTCTGTATTGTACTATTTAATGAGTACGTGTATGACCCGTGTGCAGGTGACGGCAGTAAGTATGTACATTTGTCACCGCCCCAACTCTTCCCGTCGTGTCGTAAGAGTCGACTAAGGGATTGAAGTGTCTTTACCCATTTATCGAAGAATGATCTCAATTGAATCGATGGTAATATGATTGTGACAAAACATAACAAACATTACCTTTTAAGCGAGTGTAGACTAACCCGGAATCTTCGCTGCAGCTCCAGACCCTTTTTTAAATTGTTTGAGAAATATGGAGACCTCATTAATAATGGCATACCTAATTGATGCGCTTCATAAGCATTTAGAATGCCTACACATACATAGCTACATCGCAAAGACAATTTTGGATGCACTATTTATAAAGTCAAATGCGCGACCACGTCGTCGTATTGTTGTATTGTGCTCGGTGGTCGCTTCCTCCTTTAGAACAGGACACTTGTATGTATACAAGTACTACATTATCTTCCTTGCCATTCAATTCGGTTAACTGTCCCACGCGTTTTCACCTCATTTGCGAGATAATTTAATTCCTAGTCTAGACGATAATGTCTTGACACTTACTGTAGGTACCTAGCGTAGAAAATTTACGGAATATTTCCCGTTTCTTACCAAACGGCTCGTTTTTTCGGGAATAATCTCTTATTTCACTTTGATTTTCAACTCTAAGCAATGTGATTTAGGTCTAATTTTCTCTTTCAAAACCGGTAAAGTCATGCGGGGCAAATGCAACTGTGAGGTAAATGCAAATAATTAAAATTTCTCTTAATCTATTTCTAAGACCACTTTAAGAAGATAGAACATTGTTTGATATAACTCTATCAAAAGCAACACGATGTCAGGTAGGATCTTTTTCAAAACCCATTAGATTAAGCGAATTTTAAATTTTATTATATTAAACATATTGCGAAAATACAAATCAAATTATTTATTAACTAAATATTTTGATTTGTACTTTTAATTTTTCTCCAGTAGTCACACTACTTAATACTATAAATTATAAATATTAGATGTCATATACCAAAGAAAAACGACCAAGATCACCTATGTCCGAGGTGGGGATCGAACCCACGTACTCAGCTTTCGCGGCTGATGCCTGTACCCCTCGGCCACTCGGTCTTAGCAACCACCGGTCAAATTTCTCGGGTATATGCAATCCCTTACAAGCCTAGCCTTGTAAGGGATTGCATATACCCGAGAAATTTGACCGGTGGTTGCTTCAATAGATGGCAGCACCAGTTCTCTCTAGCTATTCTAGAAAACTGTAAAGTATTCTAAATAGGAGGTGCAGGCATGTATTGCTTACCCTCAGAGAATGGTCAAAGGCGCCTAGCCTTGTAAGGGATTGCATATACCCGAGAAATTTGACCGGTGGTTGCTAAGACCGAGTGGCCGAGGGGTACAGGCATCAGCCGCGAAAGCTGAGTACGTGGGTTCGATCCCCACCTCGGACATAGGTGATCTTGGTCGTTTTTCTTTGGTATATGACATCTAATATTTATAATTTATTATATTATTTAGGGGCCTTTACCTCACAGTTGTATTGTATTTGCCCCGCATGACCTTACGTGATGTCGTCGAGGAAAAGTTAATTGAAATATAGAAGGAGTGACAATGATTATTTCTGTAATAACCCGAAATAACGGAAAACTATAGTTAAATAAATCCCTAAAAAAAATATTGCCGTCATTTTCATCGCTATAAGGACCTCCATTTATTTCGTAAAAAGAAACGTGAAATAATAAGTTTTGGTATGTCACTTAACTTCTCTTAACATATCAGTACCAAACTATGTGGGTAATTTGATAGGTAGGTACAATTACGAGGTCGTCATTACATGAACTGTAAGTAGTCAGTTGTGGGAAATCAATAAACTTGAATAGTCTATTATTATATTGCAGGTTCGACAACTACGTAGACCGAAAAGTTGTGGATGGCGAGGAGGTGGAGATGGCGCTGTGGGACACGGCCGGCCAGGAAGACTATGAAAGGCTACGGCCTTTGTCATACAGCAACGTAAGTTTCTCCACAACTACTTATCGTCTATTGACTGGAAAATTAAATCGCTAGTTACCACAAGCTCTCGCCAGCTTCACCTATCGCACCTTCATTAACCTTTTGACCGCCAGACGGCGATAGAATATGTCGAGCTCCAGACGCTACGCGTTCACGATTATTTAAGCGAAATTGAACTTTACAATATACCGCGTAAGTCGCTATTGCATCGGCGACGTTGGCGACTGTCGCCGTCGCAGGCGTCCGTGGCAAGACTTTTCGGCATAGTTTTTAGTCCAATGTGGCTGTCAAAAGGTTAATAAACCGAAATCCCTAACTTAAAATTTGAGATTATTTAGATTTTAAGATAATACAAATTAACGCAGCGAGTATAAAGCATGGGACGACTTCAACAATCGCTGAAACATCCCGCCAGGAAACGTAAAAGTAGGCTTTTGCACAATACTCGATTAAAGTAAGAAGAGTAATTCGTAAACTTTAAACGCTATTTCACAAAAATATGGTATTTTGAGTTAAGTATTTCGGTTTATTAATGATGGTACGCTACTGCCGTTTAATATGTTTGTTAGAAGAAGAAATCAGGTATAAATATGTGTAATGCTATGATGATGCTGTCCCCGCGGGCAATGCGAGAGATTTTAAAATTTACCTTTCTTATAACCATTGTTATCAATCAAATGATCCGCTCTGCTTGGTAAGTTATAATTTAATTATTCTATATTTCTAGACATAAACGAACGGTAAGCTTAGCGAATGTTAAAAAAATATTTGGATTATACATGTACCTATATTTCAAAATTACAGAAGCCCTACCGCGAACCACGATTGACGTGTTGCGTTTCTCTTGCACTTGTAAATTCGTACGTAGGTAAGTGTGACAGAGAAGCAACATGTCGATAATGATTCGCCACAAAAACCACGCCCATTTGTTACATTTCATATAATTATCCAATGTAAAAGTAACCAATTGTAAAAGTAACAAACTCCAAAATATAAGTGTTCTTAATGTTCGCTCTTACGCGGATTACGCTGTTTACAAATAACGATTCTTATTTAAAAATACATTATTATATACATAAAAAGCATCCATAATTGAGAGCATCCAGAACTAAAACCACCTCGTACCTCCGGTGTTGATAAACTGGGTATTTTTTCTATGGTTTAAAACATTTTGTACTTCAGGAGTGTCTTCTCAAAAGGGCTTATCTCCACTCTGTTAACAAGGGGTATTTAGTCTATAATATAGTCTCTATTGTCAAAGTGGAAATAAGCCCTTCTGAAAAGACAGTCTTCACTTGTAAAAAATAAAATATCCTCGTCCTGCCCGAATACTAAGTTTGAGCTATTGAAATTTAAATATAATGAGTTTGAAAATATAGTCTCTTTTCTTTTGTTCTAAACAATCGAATATGTCCTTTATAAATCACATTGGGCAGGACGAGGCTAAGAAATTATTGTATGTTTCCGTCCTAAAAAGCCGACCTTTCGATTAACCGAACTGCATGCATTGCCGAGATGCCATTCTGCAATCGTATACGACAAGCTCTATAAGTAATAAATGTATGAAAATGACAGATTCGTACCAAAAGTCACGTGACCATTTCAATACATTATTATGGTCACGTGACTTATCGCTTATCTACATTAAACATGAAATTATCACTTTTTAAAATTAGATTAACAATACATTCTTCCTTGTCCTTGTCCTGTTTTGCGGGGAGTTATAAAAACCAGCAAGCGAATTTTGAGCTGTAATTTCATTTCAAATAAAACAGAATGAAAATTTTTATCCACATATATTATGCAGCGAAAATTTTACGTTTTCCCACCCTATCATAGAAAATTGTGCGTTTGCAACTGCTCTGGTGGCTTATGATGTAGATGTCCTAAGTAGTAGGTACCTACCTATGCAAGTGTGAAAGTGACGAGAAGCACGATAAACGCTAAACGCGTAACCATCATTATGCCGCCAGGCTCAATATTAAATTGAAAATTGACTATTTTATATATACCAATCGTCAGTAGAATCTAAAAAAGTAAACAAATATGGCTCCATAGCATTTGGCGTTTTTGACACATATCGTGAAACACGTCACAGATTTTAAATATCAATAAAATAACTAAAAATCACCTACATAGCATCACCTCTATGTTTAAACTGTTTGTATTCCGCTATCTTAAGGTTGTCTGGAAGAGATCGCTTTTTAGCGATAAGACCGCCCATTGTAATACCTATACTTGTAACACTGTATATCTGTTATTTGGCTGTTTTGTGGTGTGCAATAAAGAGTATTGTATTATATTGTAAAAATGTAGGTGAACTCAAGGTTTCATATTTTAAGTTCATAATAAAACCAAGATTGCGTTCTAAAAGTGCTTGATTATGGAATAATGCAAGTTTTTAGGTTTGTCTACATTTTTTACTTTGCTGTGTTGAAAAGTTCATTCGAAAGTTATTATTCTCTTGGAGATATGCGTGTTAGGCACTTACTAAATGTATAAACGACGTATGTAGTGACGTGTATTTTACAAAATTATAATATATTCCAGACGCATTGTTTCCTGGTGTGCTACTCCGTCAGCAGCCGCTCTTCATACGAGAACGTGGTCCATAAGTGGTATCCGGAGTTGAAACACTTCAGCGAATCCGTGCCTATAGTTTTAGTAGGTAAGTCTGAACGCTGGACAGCAAACTTGCACGCGCAGGCGCGCATATTTACCGTTTGACAATTATTAGTAGACAAATGTAATGTTTGATGAGTGATGACATTATTAAACGTAAACGTAAAAAATAATAGATTTTGTCTAGTGTTTTCACAATAGTTAATGTTAAAGATCCAAGAAGGTTTTGCCCAATGGTTGACTGGTAAAGAATGCCTTAAGGCATTAATTCCGCCATTTGTATTGTGCAATAAAGATTAAATAAATAACTAAATAAGGTTAAAACATTTTCCTAAAAATAACTTTATATATTTTGGATCTAATTTTCTTGTCCTATAATGCGTCCTTAGGCATAGGTATAGGAGAGGCCTATGACTAGCAGTGGACTGAAATAGCCTTATGATGTGTTACATTATTTTTCCCCTGACTAGCTCGTAAAGCGCTCGTTTATCCTTTGATACGAGCGGGTAAAACCGTACTTTAATCACTATTAAGTAAATCACTTATGACAATTTTACTGTCAATTTCACCGATTCTGACATGGGTACTAAATAATTGTCTTTTTTAGTTTTCTCGCTATTGTGAGGAGAAAAGTTGTGTGATCTACACGGATGTAAAGGCATTTTACTTCTCGTATGTTAACCCTTCATTGCATATGCTATCACACATTTTATTTCTGAAATGACTTATGTAAACAATCGAAGCCAATTAGAGCTCTGACGCTCAGTGTGCCACTCGCAACTAATTACTTATTTCGACATGTGTCATTTCCGTCGTATCGTTTTGGATTCTCTATGCACCTAAGGGTTAAAACACTCGCTATGCTCAGGATCATATTTTAGAACCACTCGCTTCGATCGAGGTTCTACTATAAAGTCCTTTCGATTGCTCGTGTTTCGTGTTCATACTGGTGGGTATAATATAACTTTGTACTCTTGACTCTTGTATGACAAATAACTATTTACGCGTGTACGTACTGGCCACAAACAAAAACAACATATCAAAAAAAAAATGATATATTTTGACAGTTGTGTGTGACAAGGAGGTTTTCAACTTTTACTCGAGTTACGTTGAAATATATTGTGGCACCCTTAGATTACAAAAAACAATTCGATAAAAAAAAACATTTCATGAAATCATTGCATGTATCGAGTGCCTTGAAAAATATGCTAAATAAATATGCTTGAAAAATATATCAAATGGACATGTTTCAGAGATTGTTCCCACCGTATTCTTATATTTTAAATAAACAACACCGTCCTGAACCCTAAAATGTAACAATTACCCTAATAAAAATGCTACTCAATGAGGAAGAAAGTACTTGCCTAATTATTGTATTTATTTAGGCAAATGAGTCGTAACGTAATCATTAATATAACATCATCATCATGACCATAATCATATTCGGTGTCGACGACTCCGAACATGATCAGACTGTTGATGTTGCGACGAGCTCTGATCTGGGTGGTAACGGAGATACAAGAAGCCGTCTCCCTTCTCGTTACCAATTTTTATTAATGCGTCAAGGGCGGTTAAAAAGGAGAGTGCTTGTAAATTTAACTTTGTTAATAAAGCTTCATCAGCTCTAGTTTTCCAAAAGTCACGTGACAAGATACCAGAAACAAAAGCCAGAAAAGCTGTAATTTCTGGCTTTTGTAATTTACTAGGTCTTAAATTAGCTAACTTTGGTCCTTTTTTGTTGCTACTGCAATTTCAGTATTCACAATACAAGTTCTCCAGAACCCCTTCGAAATCTATTTTTCCAAGCTCTTTTTTTTTATTCCCCACTGCACGATTTCGTGTTCTGCAGATGTGACCTATATTTCTGGTTAATCTCCATGTTTTTTTTAATATACCCCAGCCTTGGACGCAGTAATACTCTGTGAAAGGAATTATGTCACATATTATGTGAAATTTTTATGGGTCTTTAATCAATTATTTAATCCTATACAAATCCTAGTCTCTTTGGCATAGTTTTATGAAGCGAAATCAGTGCCAAAAAGTAAGAAGGATAGTATGCATAAGTCAAAGATATCTTAAGGAACACGGCAAGAATAGCCAGATATATTGACAACAGTCCCATAATTTAGAAAACTGCATACAAAAAAAGAAAAAAATGTTTGGAAAAGATAGTTTGGAAGAGGTTTCGAAGAAGCTGTACTGTGAGTACCTGAAATGCAGTAGTGACACAAAAGTACTACAGTCAGCTAAGTTAAGACTTCCTGGTTAATTTCCAAAGCATGAAATTATAGCTACCTAACTATATCGGTCCGATTTTTTCATTTGAATTCGCCAGTTTTTTATCGGTACACCCCTTAATGTACAAATTACTACAAAAAATATACCCAAACTCAAAGATATTTATAAAGTCCATAGTACTTGAAGCTGAATAATTCACATTCGGTTGGGAAAATTCCGTGACCCAATCATACAATTCGTAAACAAGTAAATCCAAATACAACATTAAAGGATATTCCTATCGAGAACTTACGCGTGCGTGAATATCATGACGTCATAGTACGAATCAACATTTATATACTTCATACCACACGCATAATGAGTCTACCTCCACCTAATTGGAAATTGAGTAAGGATATATGGTTGTCATGTACTTAATGAAATGCGAAAAATAATTCTTCCATGAGCATAACGATGAAGTAAGACCAACTGTAGATACGAGCTGCTCTGCTCTGACACAGTTATACCTACAGCGATTTGTAAATGTTTGAAATTCATGAAGGCGTGGTTTAGTAATATATGGGGCCGAAAATTTTATAGCTTATTATCACTTCCCAAACTATTATTCCTATAGTTTAATTTGGCAGAATCATCACATATCAAAACAACGTTACGCAGACGTTTCTTTTAAATAATATCATGTTCCAATCTAACCTAACCTAGTTGCCAAATGAAAGCCAGCAAATAATAATTTGGTAAATGTTGGTATGCTGCGAAAAGTTGATTAGCAAGTGACATTCGTCAAAATTAAATTATGCGAAAAGGCAGGATAGGTACCCGTGCATATTCAATTTGTGTCTATTAAGGTTCGATTTCACCAAACTTTTATTCGAAGAATAACACTCAACTTCGTCAAGTGCAGAGCAAATTTTCTTTTAAACGCAAATTACGTGAACATCTGCTTCGCGTACATCAAGGGTCATAGTGGGTGTTGTGGTTGTGCATGGGTACATTGTTTTTATTATTATGTTTTTTATGTATATATGTAAATATATGTATGTATTTTATACGATAAACAAAATATTACTTGTTTTGTGACTTTAATGTTTATTTCTCTGTTTAATTATTCCGCACCAAATGTAAGTTTTCTGTTTGACCCAATGGTTGACTGGTAGAGAATGCCTTAAGGCATTAAGTCCGCCATTTGTACTTTTATTTTTTTTGTAACTGTGCAATAAAGGTTAAATAAAATAAACACTTACTCTAAGATACTAGTGTCAAATTACTATGGAGTTTTGACATTACTATCCGAGAGTAAGCGTTATTCTATCTCTTGAATAGGATTCACAATATTTTTAGTATTATCTAATTGTGGTGAGATGCCTTTATATCTGTGCCTCACTGCTGGCCTCTCCCCTGGATCTCCATGATTCTCAAATTTGCGCTTCCTCCGGCCAGTTGATGAGGAATGAGTCTAATGTGTCGCGCCATCTCCATCTGACCATGCCACATCTCATCCGCATCGCTGTTCCGGCACCCAATTAGACCACAAACATGAGGGTGAATTCTCGCCTTTAATATACCAAAGGAAATACAATATCTAGTACATACCTGCTAATATTCTAGATTTTGTCTTTACTAAATAGATAGTTGGTAGGTCTGGCCCTGCCTCTCACTAGCTATTACCTAAAGGCAGGTCTATAGCTTGTTAACTAATTTTTAATTCTTATTTTTTCAGCTACCAAAACCGACCTTCGGGCGACAGACAAGGCTGTCATTACGACTCAAGAAGGAAAAAAATTAAAGAAAAAAATTAGGTAAACAAATTAATCTAATTATGAATACAATAACGCTACTCTGTTTTTTTTTCATATTGTAATCGTGCTATTATTTTAACAATGCGAGTGAAAAATGATAAGTCATATCGTGCGCTCGCGCCGGCAGCGTGCTATCATTCTTATCGCCAGCGATAAACCGCCTACTACCGATTTGCTAGCTATACTTATGCTTTTTATTTAATGAAATGTATCTTTTTTACATCCAGATATGGTTGTAGGACTAAACTTATGTAAACATTTATTTATTCCCAGTTTTAATACATTTAAGTTAAAACTGAGTCACGGGCTTCTTTGTGAAGCTTTCGCTTTAAGTGAAAAATGTCTGTTGTAGGTATTATACGAGGAATAGTTTGTCAATCATCATTGTGTCCACATTTGTACCGTTTAGACCAAAACTAGAAAATTAGTCGGCGGGCAAATATTTTTTTTTATTTAACGAAATGTTCAACTATCTTGCTATCGAGGTTCTTGAGAAGCCTGGTGACAGATAGACAGACAGCGAAGTCTGAGCAATAGGGTCCGGTTTTTACCCTTTGGATACGGATGCCTAAAATCAGAAATTATAAATATTTGAAGTTAAACTACATTATAAAACTGCATTTTAAAAAAATCCAGAGGGGTTTGTTCAGCAGTGGACGTCTTATGGCTGAGATGATGATGATGATTTAAAAAGATATTCCCTTATATTAGGGTATAACTATAGTACATATTATGGACGGTAATAGTTCTCAGTAGTAACTTCTGTAGTTACGGGGAAACCTGGATGATGGTGATCGGTCATGACTACGTCTTGGGTTTGTCATCGGCGGTTAGTAAGTGTTGGTAACACGTCATCTGCCGGACGATGACTCAATGTTACAGGTGTGAGCTCAATGTGCTACATCCCCTGTTGGGAACCGAAGACGATAGGAACGTTAATATATTTATCTATCATTCAATAATTATAACATTGTTGTTGTTTTCGGACAGGAAAACCGAGGAATCTATTGTAATCGTCAACGCAAGTTGACGTCGTTTTATGGTTCCGTAGATAATATGAACAATTACGTGACTATACTCGAAACTGTACATTTAAGAAAATTGGAACATCGGTGTATTTCGTTGACTGCTAGTTCTGTTATAAGTTTTAAATATTAAATTTGGATGTTAATTATATTACATAAGGGGTGTACCGATAAAAAATTGGTAAATTCAAATGAAAAAATCGGGTCAATATAGTTAAAAAGCTGTAATTTCAGGCTTTTGTAATTTACTAGGAGGTCTTAAATTAGCTAACTTTGGTCCTTTTTTGTTGCAACGGCAATTTCGAAATCAATTTTTCCAAGTTCTTTTTTTTATTCCCCACTGCACGATTTCGTGTTCTGCAGATGTGACCTATATTTCTGGTTAATCTCCATGTTTTTTTTTAATATACTCCTGCCTTGGGCGCAGTAATACTCTGTGAAAGGATTTTTTTTGTATGCAGTTTTCTAAATTATGGGACTGTTGTCAATATATCTGGCTATTCTTGCCGTGTTCCTAAAGATATCCTTGACTTATGCATACTATCCTTCTTACTTTTTGGCACTGATTTCACTCCATAAAACTATGCCAAAGAGACTAAGATTTGTATAGGATTAAATAATTGATTAAAGACCCATAAAAATTTCACATAATATGTGACATAATTCCTTTCACAGAGTATTACTGCGCCCAAGGCAGGGGTATATTAAAAAAAAACATGGAGATTAACCAGAAATATAGGTCACTTCTGCAGAACACGAAATCGTGCAGTGGGGAATAAAAAAAAAGAGCTTGGAAAAATAGATTTCGAAGGGGTTCTGGAGAACTTGTATTGTGAATACTGAAATTGCAATAGCAACAAAAAAGGACCAAAGTTAGCTAATTTAAGACCTCCTAGTAAATTACAAAAGCCAGAAATTACAACTTTTTAACTATATTGTCCCGATTTTTTCATTTGAATTTGCCAGTTTTTTATCGGTACACCCCTTAGTAGGCAGTGTGACTACTTTTCATTTAATAACCCGATTTGTTCCAGAAAACTCGCTAGTTCTGTTATTCAAATATTGTACTGTATATAGTTCAAGGGAACAAGGTAAATACTCGATATGATTTATAAATGAAATATTAGCATGCGGCAGTCATATCATTCAGTATGACTTCAAAATATTACTTTACTTAATCTTAATTTATTTTTGACTGTTAGGTAAATAAAAATAATTATAAATGTTGAATGAAAACATCAAGTCAATACAGTTAGTTAGCAACATTTTCTAGCTTTGCGCATTGGCTAGGAGGCCTTGAATTGGCATACTTTGACCCTTTTTGTTGCTAGTGCAATTTCTGCATTCACTGCACAATTTGATTAGGTTGAGTTACGATATTTCTGACAATGACACGCACCGGTCGATTTGTATTTTCACTTGACGGTTAACTTTGTTGTTTGTACTAGATAAGTTTTGTAACAGATAGACGAGTTTATGAAGAAGTAGATTTAAAAATATATTTTTAATCTTAGACAACGCTTTGGAAAACACGTTTTTCCTTGTTTTTACTAGTTTAACCCTTAAATGCATGACCTTGACTTATATTCTGTCCGAAAGCAAGTAGCAAGTCTGAAACCAAAATGTACATTTCATATGTATTATTATCTATTAAATGACGATTTCGCTTTCTCGTTCTTGCGCGATGATGCCAATACACACTGACACGACTACAAATGACGTTAAGCGTATATTGCCATATGTAAGCGGTTTCTAGCGATCCTGCCTCAGGAACTTGCTAGTTATATTATGCATAATAGACCTACATATTTACATATACATAGTAGATGGTTAACGAAGGGTCGAAAGAGACCCATTGCACCCGAGATATTTCTGGCCGAGATATTCGAAGGTCAATGTGTCATTTTCTCCCAAGTTAACACTCTACTTTTCATATCCACTTTGAGTAAAGTTAAAGAATCGATTAAGTTGCAATAAAAAATAACTTTCGACCTAGTTTCGACCCTAGGGACGGAGCCGGCCTATATAGTAATGTACTATTATTTGTCTCAGGGCTGCTCAACTGGTGGAGTGTTCAGCGTTGGAGCGAGTGAATATGGACTTGGTGTTCGAGGAGGCGGTGCGCGCGGCGCTGCGCAAGAAACCCGTGCGTGCGCGCGCCTGCAACTACCTCTGACCGCCCGGCGCCGCCGCTGCGTCGTCGCTAGAGCCCAGCATTCACTCGCCTCGTACAGCTTGTCGCTGGCGACAAGTTCGGGCTATCGCTCGCGGCCGTTTCTGTCACTTATCAACTTTGTAATAGCTTGTGATCACGGACAGTCGTTTGAATGAGTGCTAGCATAAAACATTTACACTGATCGGGGGCTCTACGTATTTTGCTTAAATTACAGAACTTTAGGCATTAATATTGTACTGGAGTACAGTTGCCAACTTAAATATTGTATTAAATACCTACTATAATAATGTTCCTGGTTCTCTTCGATATTAATGTTGCTAACCAACTTTATGGATTTTCCCGTGGGTATATACTAGTGCTACACTCCCACTTAAACAGAGATTTGAAGGGTCCACGGAAAGAACATGTTTAACCTTACTTCTAAAAGAAATACCACAAAATTTTGTAAGTATTAAACATATTTCCGTGGACCCTTCAAAGACCAACCTAAAGACTTTGTTAATTGGCGCAAAGTATCAAAACAAGAGGTGCGGGAGCCGAAACGAGCGCTAAGAGTTTTGACTCTGTTAACTTAACAAAAAAATGTCCGACTGGCCGATGTCCAGGCTCCTGCTTTGAAGATACATCGGGAGTCGCTTGCGAATGCGACTTCTATAGGTTTGTTCATCTATGAGACACTGCGGGTAGGCGGAGAAGGTGCACTCGTTTCAGTAACACAATGAGCCGTGAACCCAGACTAAGACTTTACTTTGAGGAGTTGGTTACCTACGTTAAGACATCACATGAAAAATAATAATGTACTCTTCCTTTCCTCCAGTGACACCTACCCTACCTACGGCTGGACAACTATACATATATTATTTATATCCATCGAACAACGTGTTTTTAAGTCATTTAAGACTGTCCTATTTTAAAAAGCATACAATTTATGATACCACTCGTAAACTGTATTTGTAAGCTTTATCAAATAAGGCAATGTTCTAACTTCTAACCAAAGTATTGAAAAAATGCAAGTATTTTTAGCTGTCATTATAGGCAATGTGAGAACATACACTGCTAGTATTGGTACATTTTTATTATTTTATTGTACATTTGTATTATTAATTAATTAATTATATAAGCATCACCATGTTTAAAGTACTGCCTTATGAATAGATTCTACGCAACATACATATCTTTTATTTACTACCCCCCTTATTCATAAACGTCTGCTAACTTAACAAGCCGCTAATAATTGTTTGTCCCTTTCGGTCTTGACAATGTGTCCTTAAGAGCAAAAGGGATAAACAATTATTAGCAGCTTGTTAAGTTAGCAGACGTTTATGAATAAGGGGGTACATTATTAACCCCGAGAAACTAATGAGTTCATAAATATTTTCACTTATTATATGGAATAAACTGTATAATGACGATTAATGAGTTATAATATAAACTTATTCAATTTAAATATTATACACATTTAGAATACATTAAATGGAATCATAAGTATCAACCAAACAAATGATAAATTAAGATAAAACTTTTTTTATATATTTATTTTCAAAACTACAATTGATGTACATAGATTAAATCTAACTAGAGTAAATCTACTTAACCTAACCTATATCTAAGATTGGCCCTTGTGGCATTGTACCGAGGATGCTGGCGGCATTTCCTCGCTGTATCGCAATACTGATGCGTTGTGCGAGGAAGTCGCCAGCTCTTCGGTCTTTAGTTACTAAAAACTTTACTTTTTTTTTCTTCTTTGGTATATGACATCCAATATTTATAATTTATATAGTATTAAGTAGTATGACTACTGGGGAAAAAATAAAAAAACAAATCAAAACATTTAATAATTTGATTCTTTGATTTGAGATTTCACAGTAACTTCAATAGATAGCAGCACCAGCTATTCTAGAAAACTGAAAAATATTCTGATAGGCACTGCATGCATAATTATATTGTTTGCCCTTAGAGTATGGTCAAAGGCGCCTAGCCTTGTAAGGGATTGCATATACCCGAGAAAATTGACTGGTGGTTGCTAAGACCGAATGGCCGAGCGGTGCAGGCAACAGCGGCAAAAGCTAAGCACGTAGGTTCGATTCCCACCTGGGACGTTGATGATTTTGGTGAGTTTTTCTTTGGTATATATGACATCCAATATGTATAATAAAACTAAAAATAAAAGCATTGTAGGTATAGCAATAGCAATGCATATTCACTGAACCCTACCAAGGTCGCGTTTTATAAAGTTACATTTTACAATTTCGCTGTTTGCGTCTCTAACGCACGCAGATATTGGCTAGAAAGAGAGGCAAACAGCATAATTGTAACTTTATAAAACGCGACCCAGCCCTTTGGACATCGGTGGTCAATAGCTAGCTATCATATTTTTGAGCCATCCAAGCAATGGCCAATAGTACAGACAGAGGCCGTGTAATGGAAATATTGCATTTTTATACTCAGGTGCCTAAATATAACGCTTTTCTTAGCGAAAAATCATCAAATGTTAATATGTATATTTGGAAGAGGGAAGGACAGAGGCTGCCTAGCACGTACGTAGGGCTAGCACATCTTTCCGAGTCGCCGATTCTAGCCTCAATTATTTTTTGCTTGTACATGTTCGTGCAAAACACCGTTAATTTTATATGACCTTGAGTTCTTGTCACAGTTCTCATCCAGTAAGGGTGCGGCTCCACATGGGCTCCACTGAGGCGAAGAGGAGCGGAAATGTGCAAAATTGACCAATTACATTTTTCAAATTTAAAATTCGAAACACTGTCATGCGGTCTCATTGGCCAATTTTGCACATCTCCGCTCCTCTCCGCCTCAGTGGAGCCGCACCCTTGTTTTGTGGAACTTAATGTAATGACATCATTTTATTTAAAATTAATTAAACTTAGGGCTGATTTTTAAATCGTCAGATAAACGTATTCGTTAGTTAAAATTATAACTATCCTTTTCTAAAGTCGTCAAAACAGGATCGAGCTAGCGTTTAACTGACAGATACTGTTAACTGGCAATTGAAAAATCAGTCCTTAGTGTAATGCAACTCGATGAACAGACGGCATCAGTTCTAGCGTAGCAGCCAGGGTGCTCACAAATATCTGAGGAGATATGATGGCGACTGAACAATGTTTTCTTTTTCTTAGGCGATATAGGTTAGAGCTTTCTAACTATTGTATGACAACTAGCAATTTTTTGAGGTATGAACAGCAAACTTAAACCCTATTCCTTCCTTTTGAGTTATGGGCATGCTCTGAATTGGCATAATAAAATCAGGTGTTTAATTTTTCACATTGGTGTTGGTTCTATTCCCAGACGAGGCAAGTTATTTTTAGAAAATCTGTGACACTTGTAACCGTTTAAGATAGACTGACCACCATTAGGGGACAGCCATTTCAAGACGCGTTTTCAAACTTTTCGTATGCAGTTTACGCTACATATCCAAAACCCGGACGGCGAGAGCAAAAATGCACTTTCCACTTAATTAATAAATAATAACATAACGTAAGTATACCTATACCGGATGATCATTTCAAATGGGTCAGTATGAAGGTTTTGGAATCCATAACGCACGAATTTTTGTAAGTGTATGAATGCAGTTTTTCTTTTTACTAAAATCGACGTCATGGTCCCACACGGGACCAGACGGTCAGACACGATTTCGCTGTTATGGTTTCCAAAACCTCCACACTGACCCATTTGATCACCCTGTATATTGTAGGGCGAATGTTTAAAATATTGTCTATGAGACACAAAACCTTATAAAGGCGTACAAGAAGGGTTTGTGTCTCGTAGAAAATTTGAATGGTCACTTTAGTGGTTTGTCATGAGGTTTATCATCGATCATCGTATGTATGTACGCAAATCTTATGAAACAACCCGTTTCTTTTCAATCAATTAAAATTATTATTACCTGTATTCCTCCTTTAATGGCCCGAAGCCACGAAGTATGAAGTTGGATTCGCGCCGCGTTTTACACATGAGTGGGGGAACGGCCCTTAAAATCACATGTGATTTATTGTATCGTCGATACATCCTTTCCTTCTGCGGCA
>JALPQI010017517.1:0-25789 GCA_025490895.1 Thaumatotibia leucotreta | reverse complement strand
AAAGCGCCCTTCGGGCATGTTTTAATTTATCCACCCTCGTTTAGACCTTCATTTTTTTCGCATTTGTATCGTAATGTACTATTTTCTAATCAGAATACTATATGTACTAAAAGAAATTTACTGAAGATAAATTAACATGCACATGATGACATAATACAAAAACAGAATAAGAACTAAGATAAATTAAAAATAAAACTAACTACGAATCGCACACCTGGATCAAAACAGTATTACCTCAAAATGTATCTATTTTTTAATTAAGAGTATATTTGACTAAAATGTAGATACCTTCATTTTGAATTAACACTGTTTTGATCTGTTGCGAAATATTAAGCTAAGTAAAAATAAAGCTAACTAGAAATAATTATACTGAACATTGTTGATAGTAGGTACACAGAGGAATGGCAACCTTTCTGACTACAGCTACTTTGTTGCCACATTTTCTCCCAGGAGTCGCTTTAGAAGAAAATAACTTTCACACTGAACTACGACACCCGCTGCTTTTCTAGAAAACTCCATTCGTTTTCGTTTGCTCCGTAATAAATATATCCATGCAAATGCAGTGAAAAATCTGCTGCACGCCAATCGCATACAATATGGAAGAAGATTAACTGGTCCCTGAGGATATATCGACTGAAAAGAGTCCAGTAGCCGTACCATGAGTTGGAAAGTAAAGGATACGTTCAGTTTTACTCGATTCGTAAAGCATTCTATTCTGTGACCATAATTATACAACACGGACGTCTAACTCCAGCTCAAATATACCCCCAAAAGCAATTGTTCAATTGTGCCAAGATGGGCAGGACATAGCGCTTTACGTGTCATCGTGCATCGCATACCTATTTCGGCGCAACATCTTTGACAAATGTTTATAGAATATCACCAATCAAAACTTCCGTGGACCAACCACAACAATCTTTAAATGGCGGTTTAAGTTTTTAAAGGTTGACATTCAAATTCATTGCCGTGATGCATTGAACGGGGGTGACACTTGTCTACTAAAATCCTGGACCGATTTTGAGCAATTTAGTATGGTGTGCGGCTTCCATGTTTTATTTGTTCGTAGATTCTATTGCACTTGCACTGACAAATTGGAGCGAGCGCAATGGCTTGCTTTACGTGTCGAGTAAAACCTAACGTTATCGATACTTGCAAAGTCATGGTACGGCTACTGTCACCAGATAGCTACGGTGTGCAAGGGAATTAATTTAAGGTAAGTAGCCTTTCGGACTTTGTTATAGTATGTAAATCTAACATGAACATTAAATTTAGCATATTATGTTAGTGTAGTCATTAAGTTTAAACTACCTACACTACAAGTATTTTTAGAAAATACAAGGTGCATTTTTGGTATTACCTCGAATAGCTGGATTAATTAGTGAAACTAAATGCATTTTCATATTTTTAGTGAAAAAATCCAACATATTTTTCCTATACAAAATAATTCAGCATGCAAGGTATCGCCACATGATCACAACTTAATTTGTGACAACTGTCAATAGAACTCTCTAGAACTGTCTAGAACCTCCAGCTTCGTAGACAGAGTCATTACCTACTAGGCTACGGAGACTGACAGTACTTTTGTAAGTTTGTGGTTTTCGCAGTAGAAATAAACTATGGCTTGGTACACGACAGCCTTTCGTCTGTTGACAACCAAAAATCAGTGAATAAAAAATACATAGGTACTTGAAATAAAGCTCGTATCACAGTTCTGATTCAATACTGACATGCAAAATTGCTAAGAGTCGTGACAGTTAGTTGTGGTAAGTTTCAGTTGCCAGCCGACCATTTGTAACCAGATGTACTCGTTTGTGCCGGCCCTTACTTTATTTATGTTTTTTGTACAATTTTATAAAAGGCTATAAAGAACTTAATTTCGAAAATGTCACATACATGTGAATATAAACAAAAACGCCGTAAACTGGGTCATTTGTTTTATTTAAGCAACCGCAACAAAACGAGCAGTCGTGTAATTGTTTTCCATTTTACAGTAATTGACTTGCGGGCGCCTGGCGAAATGTTTTCGAATTTAATCGAACGAAATTGTATACTGGGAGATAGCCTCAAAAACAGTAACTTAAATAATACAAAAATATATAGCAATAATTAAAATAAGCTAACTATTTCTGCAATTCTCATAAAAGAAATTACACACGTCTTCGATATTGACAAAAATTTTAAGGCTGGTAGAATTAATGATGAACAAAATGCCAACCCATACCAAACATGTATACTTATATAGGAATCTAGTAACAAAAAAGGAATGCTTACCCCGTCTATTTCTGCAAATCAAGGTGAATCTGACCAAAAAATAAGCAGAAATCAGAATTTTTTTTTGCGATAATCACGGTAGTCTTACAGGTATTTGTTTTTATCCACAGCCGGACTAACGTTACTTTTTTCACTTCTTCGCAAGTGCAAGATAAATAATCACAAAAAAAACCGATTTCAACCGATATTTTCAAGATCCCATCGTCAGACCCCGACTTGGTGGCAACGAGATTAAAAAAAATTTGAATGTCACGGTTCTCGGAGATATCGAATAACATAAATTGAAAAAAAAAACAATCGTATTTAGAACCCCCTCCTTTTTTAAACTTGGTTAAAAATAACGGCTTATTTCTACCCGCAGCTCCCGACCCATCGCGGAATTTCACACGACAAATGCCGGCCGAAAATTCCGTCCAACTACTACTACGTTTTGTACCTATGTCAGTGTGATTAATGGAATCGCCGCCTTTTTACTTTGACATTCGGATTATTTAAAAAAAAGGAAATTTATTGTACGGATTGCTTTCTGTCCGGAATGAGATGCGGATTAATTGGGCTTAATTTACGTCCGGGATATTGGGAGCCCATGGGGCTATTTCGAACAATGAAAGTCACTGTATTCAAATGGAAAATATCAATTTTATTTACAGTGCCCGGTAATAATTCACATCGGTCTTTAGAAAGAGACTTCGCTTTATTTATTTATTTATTTAAAACTTTATTGCACAAAAGGAAAAACAAATGTACAAAAGGCGGACTTAATGCTATGAAGCATTCTCTACCAGTCAACCTTCGGGCAAAGCAGAGAACATGTAGGCGGTGCAAGAAACAGAACAAAGCGGGTAACAGAATTAGAAGAAACTTTTGGAATTTAATATTCTAATTACAAATACTATACACACATAAGGGAATAAAATACATATACATACATAAACATACATATACATAAGATATCAGATGAAACTTACAATTGAGACACTAAGAACTTGCCATTCTGCCAGCAAAGTATTTACCTAAAGATTTTTTAAATGAGAACCTACTGGGGCATTGTCTTATCTTAACTGGAAGACTGTTCCAAAGGCGAGCTACCTGAACAGAGAAGGAATTAGACATATAAGTAGTATGGTGTGACGGAATACACAAAGAGAGGTTGCCAGTAGAGCGAAGTTGACGGACACGAGAAACACCATAGTAGTTAAAGAAATTTTTCAGATATTCGGGAGATTGAGGATCATTGATGATAGAAAAAAGAGTGCAGAGCATGCGAATGTTGCGACGAATTCGTATAGGAAACCAACCAAGTTTGGAGCGGAAAGAGGAGATATGGTCATACTTGCGGAGACAGAAAATGAACCGAATGCAGTTATTAAGTAAACGATCTAACTTGTTCAGAAGTTCTTCATTTAAATCCGGATAACACACATCACCGTAGTCAATTATGGGTAAGATCAAAGATTGAGCTAATAATATTTTTGTTTTAATAGGTAAAAAGTGTTTGAGCCGGTTAAGTGCGTGTAGAGAACCAGTTACTTTACGGCTTATTTCAGCAACCTGCGTCCTCCAACTCAGGGAACTGTCCAAAAAGACACCCAAGTCTTTTACACTCTGACTATAGGGAATCGGAGAGCCATTGAAATAAACGGGGGGTACCAAATTGATTTTTGCAAGCTGGCGTTCTCCACCTATAACAATCGCCTGACACTTTGATGGATTGACAAACAGACCGAACTTCTCAGACCAACGCTGTAGATGTAGGAGATCCAAATTTAAATTGTTAACAGTAGTAGCAAGGTCAGTAATGTTACAATGGTCATACAGTTGCAGGTCGTCGGCGTAAAGATGGTACGAGCAGCGAAGGTCCGGAGTAATAAAATTGATAAAAATGGAAAATAACAACGGTGAAAGAATACCTCCCTGGGGTACGCCAGTGGCTAGATCACACCATTCAGACAAAGCGCGATCAGCTCGTACCGCTTGCTGACGCCCACAGAGATAAGCACTAAACCAATTTAAAGCACAAGGCGACACGTTGAGGTGTTTAAGAAGAGCAAGAAGAATTTGGTGGTCGACAGTATTAAAAGCGTTAGAAAAGTCTACCAAGATTAACACTGTGACCATTTGATTCTCCATGCCACGTCTGATATCCTCGGTCACCTTAAGCAGCGCAGTAGAAGTGCTATGTCCCGGGCGAAAACCTGACTGAAAGGGGCTCAGAAGTTGGTGTGAGAAAATAAACTTAGACAGCTGCTTATGAGCCACCGCTTCAGTGATTTTGGACAGAAAGGGAAGTATGCAAATGGGTCGAAAATTACTAATTAATGTGGGGTTATTTGTTTTGGGCAAAGGTATGACAAACGCCCTGCGCCAAAGAGACGGAAATTCGCCATTAGAAAGCGAGGAGTTGATGACATCAGTCAGAATTGGAAGCACGCTGTCTAAAACAGATACTATCATATACCGACTGATGTCATCACAACCAACTGCATTAGATTTAATGGCTTTTATAATGGTTCTCACCTCCGTAGGGTTAGTACAAGAGAAGGAAAAAGACGCATCACCAATTGAAGGAAGGGCCAAAATTTCAAAAAGTGTGTTGATTTTGGTATTGTCATTCACGGAGAGGGCAGACGAAAAATGCCGGTTAAGGTCAGAAAGAGAGAAAGAGACACCATCAAATTGATTAACAGGTCTGCCCAAACCTAGGGACTTGAGAAACTTCCAGATATTAGCCATGGAAGATGAAGCTACATTTTGATGAATAAACCGCCTCTTCGCTGAACGTACCATCCGATTACACCTATTACGAGCAGTTTTAAAGAGCGACCAGTTACTATCAGTGCGGTTGCGCTTAAAAAGCCGAAAGGCGCGGTCTCTTCTACGCATAGCCATGCGTACACCTTCAGTAATCCATGGCGCTGGCGGCCGCTTGACTCGAACCCTATGTAACGGTGCATGCTTATCAAATATTTTCAAAATTGCCGCATTAAGAAGAGACAATTTGGTTTCTGTTGTAGTAGCCGTCAACACAGGGGACCAGTCAGTTGCCGCAGCGTCGCGGAGCAAAGCATCTGTGTTAATTTTAGCAAAGCTGCGCATGAATATAACAGCAGGTTTACACTTGTCCGGCTTTATATTGTAACTAGCAAAAACCAAGTCATGGTGAGAGAAACCGGGTGCAAGAAACTGGCCATGCTTTATGACATTGCTAGGGGCAGAAGTGAGAATCAAATCCAGCAGAGTGTCAGACTGAGAGGTATGATGAGTCGGATTAAGAGGCATGACAGAAAAATTTACGGACTTGACTAACAAATTTAATTTACGGCTTTGTGGAGTATCCTTGCAGAGATCTGTGTTAAAATCACCCATAATTAGGTGATGTGTGCCATCCAGACTCAAAGTTTCAAAAACTCGCTCAAGGTCGGAGAAGTAATCAATTGTAGGGGGACAGTAGACTACACCCAGTATGGCCTTGACTCCATTGACATTCACCTCGAGAAATATCCATTCCGCAGAACCAGAGTAAAGAGATGGGGATAAATTTAAAACCTTATACGGAATGTTACTTCTGAGGTAAATGGCAACACCGCCCCCACCCTTACCCGTACGATCATTTCTAATTAGAATAAAACCGGGCAGTGAATACGATGTCGAATCGAGGGTAGGTTTCAGCCAACTCTCGGATACAAGTACCGCGTGGACAAATTCACTCTGAAACGTGTCTAAAAGGTCAGTAAAGTGAGAAGGAATGCTTTGGGCATTAATATGGCATACATTTAAAGTTTTGGAATTCAGAAATTCACGTGACACCAAAGTGCCCAAATTATGAGATGTATCCAGTGAGTTGAGTGAGACAAAAGACGAACTATCGTTGCTGGCAGAATAAAAAGTTTCATCATCTGACATACAATAAATAAATATAAATACAGAATATAATAAATAATATGGTAATACTTTTTACTAATAAGTGCAAAACTAATATACACGTAACTCTGCTAATCCTGCCGGTTGTTTAGTGAGAGAAAACCTATTAACACAGAATTGAACAAAATAAAAATTACAAAGTTAAGTAAAAAAAAAAAACATCAGGTAAAAAATTGACGACAATAACAGTAACTCGAACACACAGTCAAACTGACAGGTGTCATGCTAAATACCTGTCAAACGTCATTAACATTAAGGCAATGACAATGTGAACAATAATTTCGATTTTAAAACATTACATTCTAAGAGGGTAAGAAGTATAAGAAAGAACTGAACTTTAAGACTACCGTACAGAAACTGAGAAAGTGAAGTGAAGTACCTACAAGTTGTAAACGGAATAAATCTAAGAAAAATCCTGATATATCGTAACTCAAACAGTCAATATGTCGTAGTTCCTCTGCAATAAACCACCGGATTCATCGCCGAGACCGGCCAGCTTGGTTGCCGGGGTTGGCGGTGGCTCTGCTCAGCTCTTCGGTTGGATCAGGGTCAGGTGTCGACGACGACTGTGGGTGACGGACGTTCAGGGGATCTTTCAAACGCTCGACATCTTCCTCAGACTCGATACGCTCACGCACACCCGACGGCAGCCTAACAAAAATGTTCCCATCCAGTGACCAGCAGCATTTCATGCCAAAAGACTTACGTGCACTACTGAACAACTCTTGCCGATGAGGAGTAAGGAACTCCGATATTGCAACCGGCGATCCCTTACATGCTGTTTTTTTCTGCCAAACAAGGGATTTCAGATGCATTTCACCAAAGCAAACAAGAATTGGTCTAGTACGGCCCTCCGATAGCTTACCCAGCCTATGACAAGCCTGGAATGAAGCCGCAGAGACATCAGGGATCTTTAATTGCTCTGTGAGGATGTTAGTAACAGAAGAAGCCGTGTCTTCACTAGAGTTCTCCGGTACACCTTTGAAAAGAAGATACTTTCTTCTATGCCGCATTTCCAATATGTCCTGAGATTTACTGAGAGCACTAATTTGGCAACGAAGAAGCTTCAGCATGCCCAGTGTATAATCCTTGAAGCTGGCAAATTCTTCGCTCAGGCTACTGACAGTTGGTCTTGATGCAGGTGACTTCATTCTGGCCTCAAACTTGGAGAGCATCATGTTCACTGACTTCTCCAGGGACTTCTGGGTCTCCGCTATTTCACTGTAGCTTGCCATTATTGGATGTGATGCTTTTTAAAGATAATTATGTAAGTTTTTAACTGTAGTATGACTCAGCAGGATTAGGCAGTATTAAAAACCAAGACTTACTGCATCTACAGTGCTGCAAGTATTTATTGAGTGTAATTAGTGAATAAACTTTATAATACAATGTTCACAATTTAAAAATGTAAGTATTTTTCATTTATTTGAATAAATTGTCTAAAAGTGATGTGTTACTTTTTTTAACTCTACCGCCCAAAAAAAAAAAACTTTTGGTTTCGTAAAGCGTCGTCCTACTCCATCTTTAGGATGTTTAAGTATTAGGCTGTCAATATTTTAGCTCAGCGGCCTTAGCATATAGGCAGGCCACATTACACGCAGAGCTGATGGCCGATGGGGTCGAAAAGTGAGACCACGGTTTGGCAAACAGTGTAGGACGTCCATTCCATTTATAAGGTCGGCAGTCCAAGGTGGACAGACGACCTTATAAAATATCGCCAGGAGACGCTGGATGCAGGTAGCTTCGAACCGGTGTATGTGGAGGTCCAAAGTGGAGGCTTATGTTCAGTAGTGAACGTCATTTTTACCCGTTTATCCTCGATAATCGACACTTCAATATTCCTAATTGTATTGCACACCTATTTTAGGTACCTATATTGTAAATACAGGGTGTAATCGTTAAGTGTGGCCAGGCGATAATTCCGTAAACAGAGGGTGGCCCATTCAAATCGGTCAGTATGGGAAAGTCTGAAACTATAAGACATACGAAGATTTGTTCTCAGGAACAATGGATGTGTTGAGTACAGCGTACCCAGCATTGCCTGTCGGCAGCTCCAGTTGGCAGAGCTCGGATACACGTGGGCCGGTCTACTGATGAGGAGGGCTGGAACGGCAGGAGGGCTTTTTCTGATTAATAGGCAGGATCCATTTTTCTTCCTTTTTATTGTTCCTTTCTTGGTGGAGGTCAGCTTGACACTGCTCCATACAAAATGCGTCGCGTATTTATACATCACTGGCCGTGATTTTCAGCCAATCGTCAAAACATGTCGACCAATCACAAAGCAGCTTATTTCTGTTTCATGAAATCTAATACTGTTCTGCTCACTAATTCAATTGGTAGGCAAATGCCGCGTTCTGATTGGTGGACTTCACATTGTTCGATTTATACTAGCCTACTTTCGCTAAGTTCTAAATACATTTACCTAATTTTAATCAATCCATGCCGTAATGTTTACATTCATTGTTTGTAAATAAATCCTACACGTGGTTATCCATCGTTCACAACAAAAACACATGCGGTATTGTTTACATTCTAAACAATAGACGTTCGACTCTCTCTATTGTTCTCTGTTACCTGCAATGTTTTGGGTTAAAACCTTTATTTTAAACATTACGTTGGGTTATTGACCCAAGGGTTCATTGCATCATTTGGATAGGTATATGACCTATATTTAACGGGTTATAAATTTACATTTCTTACATTAATTAGGTTCTGGCGAGGTATCAAATGGTACATACATAGTACAAAATGCAACATTCTAAATCTTATACGCTAAGTTCAGGCAAACAATATTAGCCAATAGGCGACTAGCTTATACTTCTAGGTTCTGTTCATACATTTTGCGTTCATGAAATTACTTATACGTTACTGATTACTTATATCTAACTTAATTACGTGAGGATCATTTATTTACAGGATTTATCTTATTCCTAAGCGTTCATTGGTCGCGACGTCGTGTCGCTAACATTTGTCCTCCTCCGTCGCAAGACGCCATGTTGCAAGGGTAGCGACACGATCACGGAGTCGTCGTTGATGCGGTCGTCGGGCTCTGGGGGGCAGCGCAGCTCTGCGTCTCGCCGGCTGGTACCACGACGGCTATTTTGCAGGTGGGGCGTCGCATTACGCCATGCAGGGTCTTGACGTCAGCGGAGCGCGTTCTGCCGTCTGGTCCACGGTGCGTAGCTACGACGATTCCCTTCGGCCACGTGTTGCGAGGGCCGTTAGGGTCCGCGATGATTACGATGTCTCCCGGCTGGATCTGACGCCCGCCGCTGGCTGAAGAACCGCGGGGTGCTAGTAGCGGGTAGACTTCTTTGACCCATCGCGACCAGAAGTGGTCGGCGAGGGCTTGGGCTGTTCTCCACTTCTTGTTGTCATCTTCTTCACAGGGTCCCAGTATAGGAAGATTGGCAGCTCGCAGTAACAAGAATTGGTTCGGTGTTAGAGTCTCAGGCGCGTTCGGGTCCACTGAGACATGTGTAAGTGGTCGTTGGTTCACTATGTATTCTACTTCGGCCAATACGGTGTTGAATATCTCCTCTCGTGGCGCCTTGGTGTGTAGAGTGTACGCCATTGCTGATTTGATGGTGCGTACCATCCTCTCCCACGCTCCTCCGGCAGATGGGTTACCAGGCGGGATGAACTTCCACTCCATCCGTTGTTGTAGACCGTAGGCTCGAAGTATAGGTAGCCACTCCTTATGGGCTTCTTGGAGTTCAATGGCCGACGCTCTGAAGTTCGTTGCGTTATCTGAATACATAACGCGGGGCCACCCACGTCGCGCCGCGAATCGGCGTAACGCGAGTAGCGCGCTGTCGGCGAAGAGGCTGTGCACGGATTCCAGGTGCACCGCTCGTGTTGTGAGACAGGTATAGAGAGCGATCCATCTCTTCTCTCTTCTGCGTCCGATGGTGACATATACAGGGCCCGCATAGTCCACGGCTGCGCAGGTAAACGGTCGTTCGTATGCCGTTGTTCGTTCAGGCGGTAAATCTCCATGCGGCTGTACGCGTGGCGTCGCTCGGCGTAATATACAAAGTGCGCAAGTTCGGGCGATGGACTTTACGACGGGTCGCAGGTGCAGAATCCAGTATTTCTGTCTCAGCTCGTTCACGATCGCTTCGTTGTGTATGTGCGCTGATTTCCTGTGTGTATGTGTGATCAGTAAGCGCGTATACACATCCCGTCCGTCAAGTATAACGGGGCTTGATGCAGTGTATTGAACTGGAGCATTTCCTAGACGAGTCTTCCTTTTCATCAATCCATCGCGGTCGATTTCAGGTGCTAATTGATATAACTTCGATCTTTTATCAATTTCTTCGCCGCGGCTAAGTGCTCGTAATTCGTCAGGAAAGCTTCGACGTTGACTATTTTGTTGCCACATATGTTCCGCTCGATGTATGTGTGCAAGTTCTAATTTCTTCGTTCGGTCGCGACTTCGCAGCTTTTCTATGAATAGCAACACATAGGCTGTGCTATTAATGAGGCGTTCGTAACTGCTGAAGCGGTTGATATCTGGTAATACTGATGCTGGGTCTCGTTCTGTTCGTGTGGCATGAGTCATTGCGGTCTTGATGTTCTTGCGTTCCGGTAAGTTCTCTTTTTCAGTAGCGGTGACGTCGTTCGGGTTCTGTGGCCAATCTCGTTCGGGTAACCGCAGAAATGCCGGTCCTTGGTACCACCGATCGTCGATGGTGATGCGCTGGCTCGGTTTACAGCGCGTTCCATCGTCCGCCACGTTGAAATTAGTCAGCAACCATCTCCACGATTGTCGGCTTGTAAGTTCGGCGATCTCGGCTATACGGTGGCTGACAAACGGTCGATATTGTCGTGCGTCATCCCGTAGCCATGACAACGTAGTTTTTGAATCCGTCCAGTATGTGATGTCATCTGCAGTGTAGCGCTGTTCTTTCAGGATAGTTTGAGCGAGGCGCGCGGCGATCAAAGCAGCGCTCAGCTCCATCCGTGGCACCGATAAGATCTTTAATGGTGCGACTCGCGTTCGACTTGCGGCTAGGCTGACGTGCACGTCGTTTTCGACTTCAGTGCGCCAGTAGGCCACGGCGCAGTAGGCTTCGGTACTTGCGTCGGAGAAAACGTGCAGCGTTCAACGTGTCGGATCCCTCGGCGAGTCGTACTGACGAGGTATTCGTAGTTCGGCGATGTATTTAGAAAAAATGCTTCGGTGTCTTCTCGTTCTAACTCTTGATCCCAGTGCGTGCCCTTCGCCCAGACACGCTGTAGCAAGATCTTAGCGCTGATCACATACTGCGCGATGAGTCCTAGCGGGTCGTAGACAGACATAACTGTAGATAGGACTTGTCTCTTCGTTGGCGCTCGATCGCAGTTCTTGATGTTCTCTGGCACGCGTAATAGCTTCGTGTTAAAGCTAAGCGTGTCTGTGCTAGGGTCCCACACCATGCCTAGCACCTTCTGAGATTTTTCGCCTAGCATCGTCGTAGGTTCGCTTGATCGCAGTTCGTTCGGTAGTTCTTCGATCAATTGACGATTGTTGCTAGCGAAGCCTCGCAGGTTAAATCCTCCCTCGGCGTGTGACTCGCGAACTTGCTTGACGGTTCGATGCAAGTCCTCCTCGGTTTCATAGCTAGCCACGTAGTCGTCCATGTAGTGGTTGTTCTTGATATCATAGACTGCCTCGGGGTATCTCGTTCGGTTGTCTTCGGCGTTCTTGTTGCGTACAAGATGCGCTAAACATGGGCTGCTCACGCATCCGAACAGCACCCGTGTTAACTTGTAGATGTGCGGCGTGCGGTCTCGTTCGTTATTCCTCCATAGGAATAGCTGGCTGGCTTGATCTTCATGCTTCAGATGTATTCGCATGAACATATCTTGAATGTCCGCTGTCACGGCGAATGGATTCTCTCTGAAGCGCAGCAATATTCCCAGCAGGCTCTGAAGAAGGTCTGGACCGCAGAGAATGAAGTCGTTGAGACAGAACCCTTGACACTTTGCCGCAGCATCGAAGACAGCACGCATTTTTTGCTTCTGTAGGTTAACTACAGGAAAATGCGGTAGATAAAAGGTAAGATCGCTGACCGGCGGCTCGTTCAAACGTACGGCGTAACCCTTTTTGATTAAAGCTCTTATTTGCTTGCAGTAATCTTCGGCGAACTTCGGGTCGCGTCTCATTCGCGATTCAAGGTTCAATAACCGCGAATGCGCCGTAGTGTAGCTGGCCGGTAGTTTGACGTCATCTGTAGCCCACAGCTGTCCAACTTCATAATGATCTTCATGTTTCACGACGCTCGAATTGAAAAGGTCGACAGCTCGTTGATCCGCGGGCTTGACGTTGTCTTTGCTCGAAACTCCCAAAGCTTCTATCGCCCAGTGTTTCTTTAATTGTTCCTCGAGTTCCTGATCTTGTTCTACGCGACAATGCAGTACAACTTGCTCGTTCGTTCTGATTATCTTCGGCCGGAATCCGAAGAAACACCATCCCAAGCGGCAGCGTATGGCGGCGGGATCGAGTTCGCCTGCCATCCTTATCTCGTGCGGTATGCATAGCTGCCAGTGGTCGCCTCCGATGAGCATTTGCGGTACTCCTGTAGTGTAGCATTCATCGGCGAGGTCCTTGAGATGTTCGTACTTGATCATATCGGCTTTATTTATGATCTGGCTGCGTAGTCCGATTCCGCGTACTGTTCGCAGCGTGATGTCGTAGCCTGTCCCGCCTCGCGCTGACCGTATCTTCGCCTTAACGGTAGCTGTGTTCGTTCGGTGCGCGATATCGCCTATACCGCGCACGCATAGCGGTGAAACAGGGCCAGACAATCCGATCTGTTCGGCGATGTCCTCCTCGATAAGGCTCAGTGTCGAGGCGTCGTCCAACATCGCGAATATATGTGCTTCTCCGCCCGGGCCGCTCACGGTGACGGGCAGTACTTTAAGTAGCACATTAGCAGGTTCGATCTCCGAGGTAACGTATATGCGAGCGGTATCTGGATCATCCTGCTCGTTCGGTGCATGTGTTATCTCGGCCTGCGTGGCGCGCGGCGCGCGCGTGGTGGGGGGCGTGGCCTGTCCTCTCTCCTATAGAATACACCGGCGCGGTCGTAGTTAGATGTACTGCGGCTTCGGTCTGTACTTCTTGCTTATCCGCGTGTAGCAAGCGATGATGGGGATGCGGACAGCCTGGTACGTCGCATCTCTTCGCTCGGCAGTACTGGCGCTGATGTTTGTCGTTGAGGCAGCGAAAACACACCCTGTTCAGTCGCGCCCAGTCCCATCTCGCTCCGACGGGTTGGGCAGCTAATTTGCGGCAATCTGTCGTTCCATGGGTTCCTCCGCAATATAAGCAGATTGCACGCGGGTTCTTCGTGGTGGCGTTCGTGGTGTATACCACTTTCGAAGGCAGCGGCTGCGACGAGCGCGACTGGGACAGAGCAGGGCGGGCAACCGGTCGGTTCGTGTTGCGCTCATACCGCGCCTGCGCTGACACGGCGTTCGATGTCGCGGTAGCAGTCCGTCGCGATGTTAGAGGGGCTCTGGCGTGCGAGTATTTCATTTCCTGCTCGCTCTCGTACATCAGGAAGTCCGACAGCTGGATTATTTCAGCTTCGTCTGAGTAGCGGTGTGCACGGGCGTAGTCACACCATCGGCTTCGTAGATGGGGGCTCAGGCGGTCGGTGATTTCCCTTATTAACATGGGATTATCAGCGTAGTGGCGGCGGTCGATATCCATTACTGTAGATACTATGTTTGCGATCTTGATAGCGAAGTTATTTAAATCATGCGCTGTCGGCCCGACGGTAGGCAGCCGACGTAGGTCTTCTAGTGCTTGGTCGAGTAGTACTTCGCTCCGTCCGTACTGTTTCTTCAGAATGCGCATGATGAGGTCTGGACGAGTAGCTGTAGCCAGGACGTGCTGGACGCAAGCCTTGGCTTCTCCTTTCAGCGCCACTCGTAGTCTCGCCACGTTCTCGTACTCGGTAAACTTGTATCTCGTTGAGGATACCCCCATTTGCCAGAATTTCATTTGCCATAATTTTATTTGCCATCCTATTCAACACACATAATATTGTTTCTCATAACATCTTATGCCATACTTATTGTTTACTATATTAATAATTTGCCAGAAACTTTGTTTCCCATAAAGTCAATTTTCATAATGTCATTTGTCAGAATCATCGAAATCCGTAATTATCACATGCCACAACATCGTTTGTCATCCAAATTAGCTACCAGAAAAGACAATTTCCATAATGTTTTTTGTCAGAATCATCGGAATCCGTAAATATTACATGCCATAACATAACTTGTCATCCAAGTGACCCTCCACAAAGTGAAACTGCTATTAAAAAGTAGGTTAGGTTAGTATTCTGGGTGCCTGTGGTGTCGCATAACGTCGTCCTAAATTTTTTAGCCGCAAATATTTGTCATAATGTTAAATGGCATCCTACTCGTTTAGCCTACTTAATTTTGTGCATACACAGTGCTAGGTTAATGGTTCAAAAATATGTTCAAGTAATAAACCAGGGCAAAACCAACTTGGATTGGTTAGGTTTCTAGGGTAGGGCGGAGTTAAAAGCGTTGACTAAAAAATACTTAAGTATTTTTAATTCATTGTTTACGCATCCTCATTTTTGTAAAACCAAAAAAGGGGGGCTCGGGGGGCGAAGCCCCCCGCATTAAAAAAGAAAATATTCTAGTTCCCCCACCCTAACCTGGATAGGTTCGTTAGGTACCTTTCATCCCTTAGAGCAGAAATAGAAGCCCCGTCGACCGGTTCCCAGAAGCCCGTTTTTTCAAACGCTTGTAACTTTTAATAATATAGCCAGTACTTATTTGAAAAAACTGATAATTACTGATGGCGTTTGAATATTCCATTAAATAATATTATTGCACTTAATAATATGGCCAACAATTAATATGGCAACAATTGCTTCTGGCATTTGAATATTCTATTAAACCGTATTATTGCACTTAATAATATGGAAAAGAAATAGGATGGCATTGTATGATTATGGAAGGTAATATTCGGGTAAACAAGCAGTATGTCATACAATTTTTATGGTAAACAAATCATTCGGGCAAATGAAATTCGGGCAAGTTAGATTCGGGCATATGAATATTATGTTAAATAACTGTCGGGCAAACAATAGACAACCATCTCGTTGCTGTCTCGTTGTATGTGTTATAAAAACTGCGCCACTCGCTGACATTACCTCGGCGATGCTCTCCTGTGTCGAGATGTGCGTTCTTGGAGTTCTCGCATCCGGACTCGGCGAACGCGAGTACTGTTGCCTCCTTCTCGCGGAGGTCTTCGGTTCGGGGGTGAACAGCCTTTCACGTTCATAGGCTCGCTCGGGTTCAGGCGAGAGTGACCTTTTCCGTTCGCGGGTCCTCTCTAGTTCGGGGCTCGGCGATCGCCCAGCAGGCCTCCTCGTTCTCGGAGTCTCGAACATCGAGCGTGGTTCAGGGTTCGGTGCTCGACGTTTCGATGCCGGCTCGCGTGTCTCGTACGCCCAATCCTCTGGTTCATAATTTCTCGTAAGCGCCTCAGGTTCCGCGGCCTCGATCCCCAGCCGCAACGCTTCGAGTTTTTTGTTCAATGCTTCTGCTTCGCTTAGAAGCCTTCTTTGTTTTCCTCGTAATTGCTGCATAAGTTCAATGCCTTTGTTCCATGGTTCTACTGTTCGGTGTGGTGCGAAGGATACTTGTCTCGTTCGATCATCCTCGCGAAGTTCCCGCTCCGTATAAGTTCGTACGGAGTCGTCGTTCGGCGCGCTCGTTGGCGCTATAGCGCTTGCGGCACGTGTGTCCGGCGCCGGGGGCGCCGAGCGACTAGCTGTGCTCGCGTGATCTAGCGCTCGCTCGAGTGTAAGCGTTCCCCCGTCGGCCGGTTGCGATGTGGGCGGGGCTAATGGCTCGCTCCCCTCCATATGCCCACGTGCGTCACCGCCCTCACTGCCGTCAGTATTGCTGAGTTCATCCTCGGTGCGCGCGGCTCTGGCTCGCTTCATTTCGGCGGCCTCTGCTCCGGCCGCCAGAAAGCGTCTTCGTTCTTCATCGTCGTGAATCGACGACATTGATCTCGTCGTGATTCCTCTTCTTCCCGTCATCGCTGCGGTGCTAAGGTTCCGGGTTCGTGCACGCAGTCGATGTCTCAGGTTCAGTCTGAGGGGTCCGGGAACACGATGCGGAGTTTCAGTAGATCGGTCGCGGCGTGTATCCGCTGAATCAACCATCCGTAGTTCGGTCCGAAGTGGTTGACGTTGCTCGCGAAGGTTCGGACTGGTTCGCTATCCGGCGCTCGAAGGACCAAAAATGTTGAGTACAGCGTACCCAGCATTGCCTGTCGGCAGCTCCAGTTGGCAGAGCTCGGATACACGTGGGCCGGTCTACTGATGAGGAGGGCTGGAACGGCAGGAGGGCTTTTCTGATTAATAGGCAGGATCCATTTTTCTTCCTTTTTATTGTTCCTTTCTTGGTGGAGGTCAGCTTGACACTGCTCCATACAAAATGCGTCGCGTATTTATACATCACTGGCCGTGATTTTCAGCCAATCGTCAAAACATGTCGACCAATCACAAAGCAGCTTATTTCTGTTTCATGAAATCTAATACTGTTCTGCTCACTAATTCAATTGGTAGGCAAATGCCGCGTTCTGATTGGTGGACTTCACATTGTTCGATTTATACTAGCCTACTTTCGCTAAGTTCTAAATACATTTACCTAATTTTAATCAATCCATGCCGTAATGTTTACATTCATTGTTTGTAAATAAATCCTACACGTGGTTATCCATCGTTCACAACAAAAACACATGCGGTATTGTTTACATTCTAAACAATAGACGTTCGACTCTCTCTATTGTTCTCTGTTACCTGCAATGTTTTGGGTTAAAACCTTTATTTTAAACATTACGTTGGGTTATTGACCCAAGGGTTCATTGCATCATTTGGATAGGTATATGACCTATATTTAACGGGTTATAAATTTACATTTCTTACATTAATTAGGTTCTGGCGAGGTATCAAATGGTACATACATAGTACAAAATGCAACATTCTAAATCTTATACGCTAAGTTCAGGCAAACAATATTAGCCAATAGGCGACTAGCTTATACTTCTAGGTTCTGTTCATACATTTTGCGTTCATGAAATTACTTATACGTTACTGATTACTTATATCTAACTTAATTACGTGAGGATCATTTATTTACAGGATTTATCTTATTCCTAAGCGTTCATTGGTCGCGACGTCGTGTCGCTAACAGGATGGATTTTGATAAAAAGAAAAACTGCATTCATACATTTGAAAAAAAAACTGTACCCAGCTTGGGAATCGAACCCGGTTGTTTTGAAAAAATAAACTTACACTATTTCTGTTCAGATATCGTTAATGTAGGTCTTAAGCAGTAAATGTCTCTAAGAAACTTAATGTCTAAAATGAATGAAATTCATTGTTTTCACGTACTTAAATTTATTTTACTAGGTGTTTATTGTATAAACATTAAGAAAAAAAAAATATTTTTCATATTTATCAACGCAGTAAAAAAATTAATAAAATCGATACCATGGTTCCTAAGAACAGATCTTCGTATGTTGTATGTTTTATAGTTTCAGACTTTCCCATACTGACCGATTTGAATGGGCCACCCTGTATAACAGATAGGTATCTGAAAATTTCCAGTTGATATTAACTGACTAAACTTACTCATTGACTAAAATTAATTTCATATATTGCAGGTCATGTTTGAGATATTTCTGGTTTTATTGTAAATAGTTATGAATGTTATTTTACTGATTGGGTAACGATATCAATTGTACTTGGATTTCTTTACTGTTATATTTACGGAATGATCGCCTGGCCACACTTAACTCCCTGTATATTTTAAATCTAATCTCAGTGTGACCGGGGCTATAATTCTCCCGACACAGGACTCCCGTTAAGGCAGTGAATACATTGAGTAACAATGGCTGCTCTACATCTGTTATACTAACAAGGAGCGTGTATACTACAGGTGCTGGCTTTGGAATAATTTCTACAAGTGTTACTTGTAGCGTGTACTTTTAAAGAACAAACGAATAGGTACCTTATTAAACTTTGATGTAATAACTGATGAAAGCTAATGTATTTATTGATAGTGTATCCAATTGTTTTAATTAAGTGTGACATGTTCTTTTCACTTTTTAAATTAGTTTTTTGATTAAATATGTATTAATATTATTTATAAAATGTAATTTCAGAAATGTTGACGATGTTCTGTTGTATTATTAAGTATGTAGCCAATTATAAGTGATGATTGATTGATTGCGAAAATTGCTTTCTATCTTACAGGGCCCATGAGGATATATAAAATACCATGGTTGCAATAAACAATTATGAAAACTTGACAATCTAGTAGACTTGAGAGATTGCAATAATGGTTATGGTAAAGCTTTAAATAGATACAGTCAATTAGAAAGCCACTTGGGAACTATGTCGAAGTAACTTTATTCATCAAATTGTAAGAAATCTCTTACTCCTTGTCATTTCAACATGGTTCTATAGTGGCCTAGGTTTCCAATTGATTGAGCGTACGGCTTGTTGATGTGGTAAATGTTATTTTGAAATTTCCCAAAATTATTATCAAGGTAGTAAATGAGTTCAAGCAAATTCCTCCAGCGGGTTCCCGCGACTTTGACCAGGTTGTCGGACCATCTTGTGGGAGGTCTGCCCACACTGCGTCTTCCTGTACGTGGTCGCCAGTCCAGCAGTTTCTGGCCCCATCGGCCATCTGGATGCTTAGCCAACTTGCCAATCGCTAACGCTTTGTAGCGTATCGTAGTTTTCCCTCTCTGTCACTCTTTCATATTAGTGCGACAAAGACAGTTAGCGATTGGCAACTTGGCTAAGCATCCAGATCTTCTGGCAATATGCGCAGCCCCCTGCCACTTAAGCCTGGCAATTTTGAGAGCAATGTCGATGACTTTCATCCTCTTGTAGATTGATTGATAATAATACTACGAGTAAATTATACAGCGTGTGTATTTGATACGGGCGAATATTTTAGTGGCGATTACTATCGGACCTAGGGAACCTATTTACATAAATTTATTTTAGAAATTAAGGTATTTTTTTTTCATACAAAATAATTGAGCCCGCAATGTATTGCATCCACTAGTAGCCACATTACTTAAAGTAGACATAAGTATCTAAACGTCATACGAGTCTCATGTCAGTTGGCCGGCATACATTGCTGCTGGGTTGCACTTTAGAAAAATCATTACACCTAATCAACAACAAAATTTAACGAAATGGTTATCTTATACGACTCGTAGGATCAGATATTATAGCTGGATTAATTATTCGCCCGTATCAAATACCCACGCTGTATTATAATAAAACAAATTCGAAAACATTAAAGGGCGGATTTTTATTTTGTTGTAGTTTAATAAAATTTTCCAAATTAGGATATTTTCATATTTTTTCTACTGAGAATCGCGAGCTCTTTCGATCCTCATTAGAAGAAAAAAGTGTCCCGCGAATTCCATTCATTTTTTAGTCTTCCACTGAGTTACGGTCAAAGAAAGTGTATGATAAATTAGTAACTCAATGGAAATTTTTTTTGGGACACTTTTTTTATTTTTATCAGGATCGAAAGAGCTCGTGATTCTGAGTAGAAAAAATGTAAAAAAGTCCAAATTTGGAAAATTAAAAAAAAACTACTACAAAATAAAAATCCGCCCTAAACGTAAACTAAACCCTCTTAATTGATATTTTAAAATGTAGCATTATTACAAAAGAGCCGCCAGATTCGAAGTCTGCAAACTCTCGAAACTTCACGAAAAGCCCAGCGAAGCCATCAAGTAATTTCATTGTAAACTTCGAGTTTCAACGAGCGTTTCGGAACTGTTCGGGCGATCACGGCCTGTCATGTTGCGAAAATACGCGACTCGTAAATCATAGGCGATCTTCCGATTGGCTGCGTACAGAGAATGGACACTGTTAATAGTTGATACTTGCCTACCTCTTTTTAATTGTTAATTTATTGGATGATATCATTCAGTGACAGATTAGGCTAACAGCAGCCCCACGCTCCAATTCTAAAAAATCGAGTACTGGCCGTTAAAAAATTGGTCCAAAATCTGCCAAAAACACTGGACGAATACCAATTTGCAAAATCATTAGATTAAATTCAACGTTCACAAGGACGGTTAATGCCAACTTAAGGGCCATATTTTTTCAAGGGTATTTTTATACTTATCATTATAATTATACAGGGTGGGTATTTGATACGGGCGAATAATTAATCCAGCTATAATGTAAGTGTGTGAAACGTCGGGATGTGGTTAAATTAATTAATTTACGCGATATAATCCGTTTAAATAGTATTATTTTATTGCATGATATTAACATATTAATTTTTAAAATGTATTTACAAATATGTACAATTTACGAGTATAATACACAAATTAAATCCCTGTTACTTATTTTTTTTTTTATTAAAGCAGTAATTAAAAGCCACTGTAGTTATTGGGCACCATGCCATTGGCCTTTGGATAATAAAATTGTCATCATCATCAGCCAATTGACGTCCACTGCTGGACATAGGCCTCCCCCAGAGAGTTCCACAAAGATCGGTCGTGAGCCGTCCGCATCCATTGCACACCCGCAACCTTTACCAGGTCGTCGTTCCATCTTGTGGGGGGCCTTCCCACGCTGCGCCGTCCAGTGCGTGGTCGCCACTCGAGAACACGCCGACCCCACCGGTCATCGGTCCTCCGGCCAATATGGCCAGCCCACTGCCACTTCAACCTGGCGATTCTTCGGGCTACGTCAGTCACTTTCGTTCTTCTGCGGATCTCGTCATTCCTGATGCGATCTCGCAGAGAAACCTCGAGCATTGCCCTCTCCATCGCTCGTTGAGTGACTCTGAGCCTCCTAATGAGTCCCATAGTGAACGACCACGTTTCAGATCCGTAAGTAATCACTGGCAACACACACTGGTCGAAGACTTTCGACTTGAGATACTGCGGTATATTGGACGAGAAGATATTGCGTAGTCTCCCGAACGCCGCCCAACCCAGTCTGATTCGACGATTGATCTCCTTCTCGAAGTTGGACTTACCCAGCTGGACTGTTTGTCCCAGGTATACATATTCGTCAACAACTTCGAGTGTAGAGTTTCTAACTTTCACTGGAGTTGGTATCACATGGACATTCGACATGATCTTCGTTTTGTCCATGTTCATCTTAAGACCAACATCTTCAGAGACTCTACTGAGATCATCGAGCATAGTACTTAAGTCCTCCATGGTCTCAGCCATGACCACTATATCGTCGGCAAACCGAAGGTGAGTGATGTACTCGCCATTGACGTTAATGCCAAATCCCCTCCAGTCCAGAACCTTGAAAACATCTTCCAGTGCAGCGGTGAACAATTTAGGAGAGATAACATCTCCTTGTCTTACTCCTCGCTGCAATGGAATCGGCTTCGAGCTCCGGTCCTGGAGGCGAACTGACATATTAGGCACCAGGCGATGACGGAATAACAGCCGAACTCCTGAAGGCGGGTGGGAAACCAGTCCTTAGGGCCCTTCAAAAGCTGTTTAATTCCGCCATCTTTAGAGACAAAACGCCAAAGGCATGGAACAGAGGTGTGGTGGTGCTGTTCTTCAAAAAGGGTGACAACACTCTGTTAAAGAATTACAGACCCATCACGCTTCTGAGCCATGTCTATAAGTTGTTTTCGAGAGTCATCACAAACCGTCTCACACGCAGGCTCGACGACTTCCAGCCGGATTCAGAAAAGGCTTCAGCACCGTAGACCACATACACACGCTCCGTCAAGTTATACAGAAGACCGAAGAGTATAACTTGCCCCTCTGCTTAGCGTTTGTGGACTACGAAAAGGCCTTTGATTCGATCGAGACGTGGGCTGTACTACAGTCTCTCCAGCGGTGCCAAGTAGACTACCGGTACATCGAAGTGTTGAAGTGCCTGTACGAAAACGTCAATATGTGAATATGTCAATAAAATTGTAAATGAATAAAATTATAAATATTATATATTGTATCATATTGGTCCCAAAGACAAAATACCATAGTTTAATACGGCTGCTGGAGTGACCGAGTGGTTTAGGTTAGGTTAGGTTAGCTGAGGATGTGGGTACAACACCCCGCGGGGTGACCACTTGGTCGTGGTGGAGGGGCTCAGTAACCGTGGACTGGTCACCCACGGTGAAGCGAAGAGGCACCCAGGGCCGACCAGTTTTGGGCCGCCGGCTGGCCGGAGGAGGACGCTCCAAGCGGGCTCACCGAGCCCGCTTAGGACGCGTGGAGGTGGACCGCAGAGGAAGAGGAGTGTCGGTGTTGTCGTTGCCGCTCTCCCTATCCTCTGCGGCCGAGGTGGGATCGCAGGGGGAGAGGCGTGATGGTATTACGGAGCGCCACTCTCCCTACCCCCAGCGATCTTGGCGGGGCCGTTCCGCCGTAACGGCGTCGGTGGGGCTGCAGAGGAAGAGGAGTGTCGGTGTTGTCGTTGCCGCTCGCCCTATCCTCTGCAGCCGAAGTGTCGTCGGCGGCATAATCAACAAACTCTTTATTAATGAACTCCTTACCTCCATCAGTCCTAACAGATTTAATTTTCTTGTCTAATTGATTTTCAGCAAAGGTTTGAAACAGACAGAATTTATCTTTGACCTCGGTTTTGGAAGAAATAAAATAAGCAAAAACTTTTCGTGTGTTATCGTCTACTATTGTTAACATATACCTGTTTCCTTGAAAAGAGGTAGTAGACACAGGTCCCAAGAGATCCATATGGATAAGCTCCAGTGGGGAAGTAGCCCTATCAAACCTTATATGCCGCCGGGTACCGGGAAATATTCCGGCACCCAAGGTCTCCTTGTGGCGGTCTCGGGAGGGTCCGCCACAATACATAATGGAGACCGAGGAGGAAGGCGCGCCCAACCATCTGGCGCGTCCAGCGTGGAGGGTCTTCGGACACCCGTGATGGAGCTGCTCGGAAGCAGCTGCCGCCGGCGGGGTCGCGAATGTGTGCGAGAGCGTTCTCGTGACCCCGCCAAAAGGCGATGAGGTGGCATGTGGGGGGGTTTTTTAGTGGCCAAACGGGAGTCCCACATAACCGTTCGGGTCCCCTCCCGCACCCGGGCGGTATGCGTAAAGCATTTCTCCCCCACTAAACAAAAAAAAAAGGATGTGGGTACAAGAGTTCAAATCTCACCTCCGGCGTTAGTAAAGTTCGGTATTTTATATTGAAATGCATTATTATGGCCATTTCAATCAAAAATATTATATCACAAATATGTAAGTACACACAGAATTCAAACGCCTGACTTTTCTACCATAATTAATTGGTAAAACCTCCAGCTTCAAGACAATGAACGTAAAAGAGAAATAAACTTTGCTTCGCCAAACATCAAGTAATTTTAGACACTCATCACTGTATTAATGCTAGTATTAAATAGCTGACAGGCTTTCTCGTCTTCAGCTATAAAAGTAGATACTTAATTATAAAATTATAATATAATGTTCCTATTCGAAAAATTTCGACATGAATAGGTTAACAAAAGTTTTATGAAGAGTAGGTACCAAATAGGACCAATACTATTTTATAATGGTGCCTACAATTCCGAAACAGGTGTTCGTCTTTTTTTTTTGTTGAGTTTTTTTTTTTCTTTTTTTTCATACGCACTCTGTTCAAACTTAGAAAACAATTCGGATCCAAGAAAGAGAGGGAAGGCTCGTGCTACAATGGCGACACACGATAAAGCAGGACAGCAGTATTACCTTCGTGTGTTCCGAAGGGTTTTCTAAGTTCAAACGGAGTGTATAAAGGTATCATTTATACGTATATATTATACTGGCCACAAACAAGCAACCTAACTTTACCATATTGGCATGATGCAATGCAATAAAGAAACGTAGCAGATATCCTGCAAACCTCCAAAATTAAAAAATAAATTGGTTCACTCGCTCCGTCTTATCAGATGCAAAGGTCCTCATTGGTCAACAATTCAACTTCCTAAGTTATTAAAAGTTACGCACCTAATTTTCATTTCTAATTTAACCTCTTATCTAATTAAAAGAAAATTACGACTTTCTAAAATTAACTTTTCTATGGACATCTTACATTTCCGTCTGTTCATTAGTAATGTCAATGTGTCTCCATCCTTTGCCCAACAAAAACGAACCCTATACCAACCCCGAAAGAACACAAATCTCAAACAAAGTCACTCTAATAACATTACGTTTATGAGAGAACAATGTCTACCATTATTTTATAGAGGTGCGAACGTTTCCTCCGAATTTGACGACAATAAATCAGTTTAGCCTTCCGTATTATTAAACGTACCCCTTAACGTGTGGGGGCCGTTAAGCTGCGGTATATGGAGGAGGCATTTGGCCGTAATTTTGCAGCAAACTTCATACATAACCAGAGTATAAACAGTGCTGCAAAATTTTAAGTATTTTCGATGATTATGCCTTAAGTACCTACTACTAAAGTTAATATACTAATAGGTTTTGAATACTTATCAGGATGCTTAGCAAAGTTGCCAATCGCTAAGGATTAGTAGAGTATCGTAGTTTTGCCACTTTGCCTCTCTGTTACTCTTCCATATTAGTGCGATAAAGATAGCCTTTCGTTTACGATTGACGATTAAGCGTCAGAGATTGGCAACTTGTCTAAGCACCCAGTTGCTGATAGAGAATGCCTTGCGTATATTTTAAAATTATTTCATAAAATAGTGCCTAAAATTTGAAATAATTGTTCTTCCATATTTTCAAAGTACCTAAGCATTAAAGCTTATTCAAAAGTGGGTAGGCGAATATTTAAGTTTTTTTGGCCCGCCGGTTTAAGACCTATATTCCAGTCTATAGAAACGTATTTTTGCTATATATTGTGTTCTCGGTTCACTAATGCTTAACCAAAACAATGTTAGCAAATATTTATTTTACAACAAACGTTTCACCAATGTAGTAAGTGGCAAAAATGTTATTCCGCAAATGTATCATTTTACAAAAACTCAATTGACAAATGATCATTAAGCAATTAATACATTAGAACAATGTATAAATTAATAAATAAATCAATTGTATATTTTACATGTCACCTAAAACTACGTTTAACATATTTGTACATTCACCGAATACCTATCTCGACCATTTTCGATTTTGGGGAAAAGTTTTCTGGGTTACAATAAAAAAAATAACCTCGAAGACTAAGGACTTAGTCTTCTAATCTAACCTATCCGAGTCGGATCTGCCCCGGAAGGTTTTGTTCGCTCGCTTCGCTCGCTCACTGTAGATTTTGGTCAAGATTACGATGAATGTTATGTTATTTTTTTTTAATTTGATGTCGAATATCTCGGCCATTTTTGATTTTGGGGAAAAATTTACTGGGTTGCAACAAAAAAATCCACTTTGCTATAATCCAACCCATTTTAGCAAACATTTTTAGGCTAATGATAAATTTATTAGTTTACTTTGTTGTTAAATATTCTTTTGCCAAAAATACCTCTTATAAAATGATATTTTATTTGTTAATTATTTGGCTAAGATAATAAATTGTCAAAGATGTTTTTGTAGAAAAAAGGATTTGCCGAAACATAATTTTGCCAGTAGTTG
>JALPQI010017516.1:0-27049 GCA_025490895.1 Thaumatotibia leucotreta | reverse complement strand
CAAATGTGTCACACATAGGCTACATTTTAGGAGTCAATAGCAGAATATAAAATAGTCAGTAGACATATATCTTCTTTCAGCAAAATCTACGATATTTAAGGTACTTCCCCTTCATGTCCCATAACTTTGGGACGCCCTGTATAATCTTAATATTTAATTACTACTTTTTTATATTGTTTTTTATTCTTTTATTATTCATTGTTATAATCTGTTCTCTGACAGCGGTCGAACAACATTCGCGAGTGCGCGACGTGCGTCACCGCTCGCCGTGAGGCCTCACTGATTACCTTCCCGGGGTGGTTGTGACAGTTCTGTAGGCTTATGATGGTATCGTGTTCAATCGTTTGTCGTTGTTGCCGTCAGGTTCTAACAAGAGTAACAAGTATGTAAGTGCGAAAGTGATGCGTAGCACGATAAATAGATAAAACGGGACCATTATAATCCACCTGGCCTGGCCACGACATTGGTCTAAGGTGACCAGCGGCGAGCGAATCCATAAGTTGGAGCGAGGTGCCGGTATCGGAACTCCCTCTCGCATGTGGTTTTCCGCTAAGCCGGTCGCCTTAAGGCCCGGCTACGACATTGATCTAAGCTAAGGCGACCAGCGGCGAGCGAATCCATGAGTTGGAGCGGGATGCCGATATGGGTACTCCCTCTCACATCTCACACGTATGGTTTTCCGCTAAGCCGGTCGCCTTAGACCAATATCGTGGCCTGGCCTTTCGAACCGAACGCGCTAGTTGGACAAGCCTGACTTATAAAATAAATACACCACAGTCAATGATTCCTTTCTGTCCCTTTTACCGTGTACCCAGTTTTTAAAGGGGCAACAAAGCACTTGAAATTGCAGGCATACCATTAGGGATTCCGTATGCCCGTTTACCATACATGTTATAAAAACACAAAGTACAATACATAATGATTAGCAGAATTAATTTATTATTGATGTTTCAATTGGATATGGTGCTACCTCGCCGTTTAAAACTGCGTTTGTTTACTAACCATTCAGTTGGATTTTAGAACTCAAATTAAAACCATGATTTCCATTCTTCTTGCTATTATGGTAAGTTTTTACAAGGGTTATTGTCCTTTCAAATTGATTCAATTACTTCGCGCATTACTTTTTATGTTTTGATCAACATTTTGATTTTGATTACCGACTATAGGTAAAGCAAACTCAATTACAATTTTCTAAGAGGACTTAACCTTTCGCGATATTGTATTTTAATTTTACCACCTTTTTCTAGACTATTACTATAATAAATGTACATACTCAATAATAACTTGGTGACAAAGATATTGACTTAACTAATAAATTCGTTATTACTATGATATCATGCAGAGTATATGAATTAAATAGGTCCCTATTTAATTTACGTCTTCATAGATTGCGTGAAATGAACTATACTCAATTTTATTATGTACCTATGGCATTGCTTATCGTTATAATTTCTTTCAGATAATTTCTGTTTCAAAAGCTGTAGCTTTCAGCTCTTTCAGAAACATCATTGATGAAAACAGAGCCGATATGAACAATGACGATGATGTATTAAACGGGATCAATAGAGGCAAAAATAAAAATTATGATAGCTCTTATGATGATGACGATTACGAAGAGAATGGATATATTTTCAGAAATGGTATTGTCAAAGATAACGTCTACAGTGGTGCTAGAACTTATAGAAGCAATAATGGTATTTACAATGCCTATAATAACAGAAAAAATTACGCCATTCGCAGTAACAAATATAACGCATTTGATGACGTTGATGATATTGCAGACCATAATGGCTCGTACAATAGTGGCATGTTCGATGACAATGATATCTTTGAAAGTGACCAGAACCCAGAAAAAACCGATAAAGGTAGGTAACGTTATTTTATTAAGTTTTAGTTTGTTATTATAAAGCTAATTATATTCATAATTATTATTCATTAGCTCATTACCTACTTGATCAAAATACCTTGACGGATGTCCCATCTACATTCTCTTTATCAGATCTGTTAGGGATGTCATAAAGCAGAAATATGTTTTAAGTTTTTGTTGTTGTTGTTTTGTGAAAGTCATCTTACAGGGTGTTAACATTAACTGCACGCAGAATATGCACAAGAAATTGTAATTTTTGTTTGCCTAGAAAGTTAACTTAGTACCCTAAGCAAGTATTTTATTAAATTATTAAAGTGGAGTCACCTAGTCTGATAGAAATAGCAGCAATAGTTACAAAAAGCTAATATTTATGCTGCTGTATGCTGTTATGATGACAATGCCACCAGGTATCAATATGTACGGTTAGCTATAAAAGTGCGTACCCAATTTACATTATTTCGGGAGAGAAACGTGCTGGCGTGTATTTCTCTCAACGTATCGCCTTGGCGATACAGAGAGAGAATGCCGCCAGCATAATGGGTTCAATGCCGCAGGCGGACTTATTGGAGGGGGTTTTCTTTTTATAGGTAAATGTACGTAATGCTAATGTGTATTTTGATAGTTTTATTTGGTTTTAGTTTATTTATAATTTTATTCTCATTTAGCCCCTATACTCTTTGTCTGTTACATTGATTTATAAATAAAATAAAAGTCCATTTACATTATTACCCGATTAAGCGCTAATGCAGCCAACCTTTTAGGTTTGTATTTTAAAGAACCTAAGAGTTATGTTTGTTGTGCAATATTCATTTTAGTCATATGTTCGTTAGCTCATGACAGTCATGACAAAATGGGCGATGGTGAAACGAGCTTGGCTCCTTTTTAAAGGAAAAGATTTGTAAGGAATGGGAGAGGCCTTTGGCCAGCAGAGGATATGAAAATAATAGTTTCGTTTGAGGATGGCTGCTTGGCTGGTTTAACCCTTATTATATAATTTCGCCATGTCCATTTAATCCATCCGCAGCATCGCTCAGTGACCGTCAGTACTATAAATTTGCAATTTTGTTTAGATATGTTATACATATTTATCACACAGATGAAATGGTAGAATAAAATAAAATAAAACATTTTTGGTATAGTTCGAGAAATATTATTTGACCGACTGTTATCTTACTTATGACCTTTTGTTTTGCGTTAACACTTACTAGACAATCAGCAGTCGAACACTTTTCTATTGTTAATGACGCAAAACGAAAGGTCGTAAGTGAGATAAGAGTCGAGTCGGTCAAATAATATTTCCCGAACCTACACCTAGTGGGGTTGATTTTTTTTTATCCGATAGTGTGGGCTATCGTTGAATAGGTATTTTAAAAAGAATAAGAGTATCACAAAGAAGCTTCTCAATATTGATTTTGTTCACAGATAGTGTCCTTGCAATAGTTACTGATTTTCTACAGCAGAATCCCGTAATGAAATTGTATGTATTCAAAGGAAAAAAGAAGAACAAAATAGCTTGGAGGAAATGGCTTGACTGGTACAAAAACACAAGTGATGGTGTTAATGGTAAAGGGAGATGAATAATAAATATACTATCGATATCTACTACGTAATTTTTATTTCATACGAATTTATGATACCTCTTTTTTTTATTTGTGGATTTCTTAATTGCCAATGAGGCTTTGGGACACGGAATATGCAATCTTTGGAAATTTGTTAAATTTTCAGAACCTAGTCGTAATACTATGTAGTACTCATAAATAGTATTGAGACCTAGTAGGTACTATATTTCACGTAATTTCAAAATTTGAACGACCCTTCTGAAACTTCCAAAACCCTCTTAGGGGGCTTATTCTTAATCCCAAAACGTCACTAGCAGCGGGGAAGCATTTATTGTTGGGTATAAGAGTAATCAGTAATCACTTAAAATCACGCATACAAAGTATCAGCAAAACTAATATGAATACACTCTGTATTTAATTTTATACAATTACAAAGTGTAACTTGTGTTGCAATAATTATATGTTACCAAGATCAAAATCTGTCATGGAAACTAAGCAGTCACTGAACGAAGGGGGACATTGGCTTAAACCGAACAAAGTGAACAATATTTGGCATCAAAGTAATCCGGACTTTACCTTTAGTTTCTTTATTTGCGAAACAAAGTCCCAGTTTGCAATCACAAAGAAGATCCACCGGAAAGACGGGATTATCCGTCTTTGTCGGGGTATGGCGTCAGTGACGGCGTGGGACGTCGACGGCTTGAGGCGTCAACCACATTTGGACATGCAAATTTGACATTCCTTTTAATATTTGTTTCTAAGAGGGGCACAAATTATTAGACTACCAAACTTGGCCAGTTCCCATATAAGGTTCTGTTGTACGTAGTAGCCCACCCGTCATAAATGTCACACTTGTGACGAAAAAGTGCTATTTGTTAGAAAATGCCGTGTGGTGACGACAGTAAGAATACATTTGTCACCACCCCAACTCCTCCTGCGGGTGTCGTAAGAGTCGACTAAGGGATTAAAGTGTCACTGACCATTCTACAAGATTGATGATGGGCAGCAGCGTCATCATAGTGGACACATTACTGCGATCGCCAATCCTCTTGCCCAGCGTGGCGATTATAGGCATTTACCTTCTAATGCGTCTATACGCATAATTAATAGGAGAGGCCTACGTCCAGCAGTGGACTAACATAGGCTGATGATGTGTGATGTGTTATAAAAATACCTGTACATGTATTTGTTACAAATATTACTGCGGAATGCCCAGCGTGGGTAGCGGTAGGCCCCCCACAAAGTGGACTGATGGCATGGTGAAGGTGGCAGGAGTCCGCTGGAAATTCATTTAGTGGTAATTATATTAATAATATGAATGATCAATCAAATGTTGGTAAGTTTATTTCCTATGATAATCTATGAACTGGATGTGTAAATTCGTATAATATACATATTTTATGAATAAAAGTACCTACTATTTTAAAATACGACATAAAATGAAAACAAACAATATAAGGACTTAACTTAACTACCTATAAATAAAAAATTTGGCCTAAATCGCTGTCAGTGGGCAAGGTACCCAAGAAGGCTGGCCGCATTCCCCCGTTGTATTGCTATACTTAAACGTTGTGCAAGGTACTGGCCAGCCCTCTGGTCGCCTGAGGTCTCTCTTAGGCGAGCCGCTAGATCTTTATAAAGTCCATGCGCACTTGGCCCCCATGGCCAAATGCTGAATAAAATACTGAATTGTAATACTGATACCTATATGAAGGATTTCAGGGGTAGGTAATTCTTTATTGTGTGAACATATTTCAAACTACATTTTATATTGGGGAAAAAAATTACATGAAGCTCAGATAGAAAAAAAAATACTGTAATGAATGTGATTTACCCACGATAATTTTGTGATTACTACAGATAGTCATTTTTAGGGTTCCGTCATAAACAAACGTCTGTCCGTCTGTCCGCAGCATAGCTCAGTGGCCGTTAGTACTAGAAATCTGCAATTTGGTATAGGTATACATATTAAGTATGTAGACAAATTAGTAGAATAAAAACCAGAAAAAATAATTCTTCGGGTACCTCCCCAACTCGTGAAGTGGGGATGATTTTCAAGATCATGAATAGGCATTATAGAAATTATGGGAATTATATAATACTACAAAACAAAACTATTTCCAACATAATAATCGGCCCAGCCGTTTTCGAATAACTACGGAACGGCTGAGCAATCAAAATGCAAACAAACTGAAAAGTTTGAATTAAGTTACGTGTCATGTCACAAATCCAAGTGACACCGATCTACTGATGTCGTGTTCTAAAGACATACAGGTAAGTTGTTGTTATTCATATTTGATTATTTCGAGCATAATACACACTGATGATGCAACAATGGACGCTTTTATTCGTCTACACTTGTGTAAATAACACGCAAATTTAAATAATCAATCGCTTCTTATATTTACTAAAGCTAACAATACCGCATTGGCTTATATAGCCACGAAAGACGGTGTGTCCTCTCCTGACACTATTTGCATAGCCTTTAATAGACTAACAAAAGCTTGAAATTTCGATTGATTTAACTTTCGTCCATTTTTCTCCAGGCCCGGATCCAGGCGCATAATCATAGGTCAATGCTCCCCTCTGAACGGAGTCCTGGATCCGCACCTGTTTTTCTCAATGTCTTGGAAAATACTTCGACTTTTTGAAGTCACGCCTGTCTTTATTAAAAATAGGCTTGTTTCCTTAAAAATATGGTCCGCTCGTCAGTTAGATCATTCAAATGTGGCATCTTTAATTATTATTTCCTCAATAAAACATTTTAGTGACGAGCATCAGAAGGAACATCCTTAACTTTTTCAAGATTCATTACTAGTCAGTAGCTATCAAAACTGTTGTCCGATCCAATTAGAAAAATTTAAACTACTGAGTAGGTACTTGAGCTTCCTGTTTTTTCTATGTACAGAGTGTTTTCAAATAAGAGTATATTTGATGGTGCCAAAATGTAAAAAAAAAATATCTTTACGAGCCCTCCAGTAAAAAACTTTAATTTACAACAATTAACTTATAGAATAATAAAACCTCTGGGGACGACGGGGCGACAAGACTGGCTTTGTGGCGGACATACTGCACCTTCTCTTGAATCGCCATTACTAGCAGGCGATACTCGACACTAGCAGGCGATACTCGACACGTTTTCAAATTAGCTACCGATACCTTAGACTTGCATGTGCTCAATTATTAATTCATAATGAACAACTTTTCTTATGGGACTCATATCGAAATCTTGAAATAAAACCTTTTTAAATGAATTGCTAATCAGCTGGTAGGACCGCTTTGTATGGAAAGTCGATTTTTTTAGGCGATTTTGATATGGGTCCCATACAGAAAGTTGTTCGTTATCATGACATACACATGCATACCTTATTTTATCGATATTATTAGTTGTTTGGGCGACGACAAAGACCAATTTGATGTACTTCATATAACATTTAGTCCGCTATAAAACGCACTCCACCTTTATCCAGCGGGATTTGACTTTGTAAGACTAAAGAAATATTTCCAGAAGTACCTTATTACACAAATCTTCAGCAAGTTTGATATCCCGATGGAATCTTTTATATTTTCTTAGTATCCTGCCGTTCCGGGATGATTTTGCATCTTGAATGCTCTTTGTTTTCAATTTTATTGTCAAGTGCTCATACTATGTCGTACAAAGAAAATTTTCTGCTTGACAATTTTGCTACAATAAAACTAATATCGTTGCATACTTCTAGACCGAACCAATCCAAATGTAATACTAAACCTTCGGTTTATGCAGCATATAGATAATGAATATTAGTACTTAATACCTATGTTATAGGAAATTACAAATATTTGATCTCATACTCGTATACCAAAGAAAAAATACCTTGTTTAATGTTCATTCTTCCTAAGTAGGGATCGAACCCCAAACCAATTTACTCGGTACTACTCTAAACTACCCGGTACTCAGCCACTGGGTCTCAGCAACCACCGCTCAATTTCGTGGGTATTTGCAATTTCTTATTTAAGGCTTTTGACCATACTCTAAGGACAAGCAATACGTCTTGCGCTGCTTTATTCGTACTTTGTGCCGGACACAGGCCAGCAAAATATTTATAATGTTTACCGTTTTTAACGTTTGTCCTACCGTTTAACAAATGATTTACTAAAATAGCCCCCTTATTCATAAACGTCTCCTTAAAGTGCATTTAGACCAAACGAGCATTCGCTGATTCTATCCCCCACTCTACGAAATCAACGAATTTCGACGAATCACGTTTTGTGTAACGAACGAATTTCGTAGAGTGGGGGATAGAATGAGCGAATGCTCGTTTTGCCCATGGCAAATCTTCCTTCAACAGCCTCTCAACACCGTCCCCAAATGACGGTGCAACGACCGTCCCACCCTTGTGGGATGCGACCCGGCCACAGCTGCAGTAGCGGAAACGCGAGAGCAGCCACACAAAAAAAAAAAAAAAAAAGTGAATGCTCGTCTAGTCTAAAGTATTTAAATATTAGACGTTATATGCCAAAGAAAAAATACCGAAGTTTACCAACGCCGGAGGTACAGTCGTCGTCAAAGATATCGTTGCGGTTAAGTGCCAAAAATATATTTACACGACCTTAATATCAAGGCTTATTGCCTTGATATTAACGTCGTATAAATATATTTTTGGCACCTAAACCGTAACGATATCTTTGACGTCGACTGTACTGTTTGAACCCACGTCCTCAGCTTTCGCGGCTGATGCCTAAACCACTCGGCCACTCCAGCTTAGCGGACATCAATAATGCAGTCTGTTATAAGTAGGGCTGCCAACTGTCCCGCTATATGCGGGACGTCCCGTTTCTGGGGCCCTTAAGTATGCGTCCCGCAAAGGGTTCACGCGGGACGCCGATTGTCCCGCTTTTCAGGGAATACTAAACTGGGAATACTAAAATAAAAATAGGAATACGTTAATGAGAGCAATTTAACATTGCGTCATATTAATTTGGATGTACTGAACGTGTATAACTGCCAAAATATGAATAATTGCGATGGGTGCAATACGAGTAGTTGCATCTAAATTGAACCGATCTGAAATTAAGCATTGTTTTTATATAATATATAACATTTCTTATAAATGTATCCCAAGTTGTCTAATTTTGTGTTTTCTAGGGTACCCCAAAAGGAAAAAATCCTAATCCTATTTGCTCTGATACTACTGGACCTATTGAGGTGAAAATTGGCACACATAATATATGTAAATTGGTGACCCAACGATGGACGTGGAACGTAAATCAAGGAAACTCTTAAATAAAAAACGTTTCGTGAACTGCATCATCCAAATGGAGTGCTTAGTGTGACGATATCCAATATTTTTTTTATTATTGTATGCTATGTAAATAACATTAAAGTTATTTAAAAAAATAGGCGCAAATGACCACCCCCATTCTTCGAAGGCTTAATATTTGGCAATAAATACAGAAGATATTGAACCCTTAAGTCTAAGGAGAGACTTCGCCTCCTTATGTGTGTTCTATCGTCTGTACAATGGGTTGTGCTCTGAAGAACTGTTCGACATGATGCCAACGTCCACTTTTCATCATCGCACCGCTCGCCACCGACTGGGCGCTCATCCTCACACCTTGCAACCTAAATGGTCGCGCACCGTGCGGTTTCAGAGGAACTTCCTCCCGCGGACGGTCCGTCTGTGGAATGAGCTCCCTGCCGAGGTTTTCCCGTTGGACTACAGTATGGGGTTCTTCAAAAGAGGAGTGTACAAGTTCTTATTGGGTCGGCAACGCGCATGTGACACCCCTGGGGTTGCAAGCGCCCATAGGCTACGGTGACTGCTTTCCATCAGGCGGGCCGTATGCTTGTTTGCCACCGACGTGGTATAAAAAAAAAAAAAAAAAATAGTTCCTTACGAATAGTGGTTTACAGGAAAACTCGTAAGAAGTCTGTCATATTTTTTAATATTTGTTGCTACTGAACTCTTTGTGCACGAGTCCGACTCGCACTTGGCCGGTTTTTATAATTTTCTCATGAATTCCATACACTTTCTCATGCGTCCCGCATTTTGTAGCCAAGTCCCGCAATTTATTCGCGAATGTACCGCATATTTGTGAATTTTGGTTGGCAGCCCTAGTTATAAGGCTAATCGCCTTTGACCAATAGGTACTATTAGTATTGTTTGTCCCATTCGGTCTTATAAATATGTCTATACCAGCGAAAGGGACAAACATTACTTAAGGTGCATTCAGACCAAACGAGCATTCGCAATTCTAACCCCCTACTCTACGCAATTCTATCGTAAAGAAAGGTGCGTTTAAACCAAAAGAACTTCGCTGTTCTACTCGTAGCGCCCGTTCTACGAAATCAACCAATCACGTTTTGTTTACCGATCGAAATTCGTAGAGTGGGAGGTTAGAACAGCGAATGCTCTTTTAGTTTAACCGCACCTTAACACAAAACGTGATTCGTTGATTTCGTAGAGTGAGGGTTAGAATAGCGAATGTTCGTTTGGTCTGAATGCACCTTTAGCGGCTTGCTAAGTTAGGAAACATTTATGATTAATGGTAGGTGTTCTATTTATTTTACTTTCATACCTCGATTTGCTTTCTAAATTGAGCTTTCGATTATATCCTCATCGTTTCCACTCATGACGGATGTCATTGATGATGGATGAAGCAAGTTGCACTTAGGATGCATAGTGCGGTGCGCAGGCACGTCGCGCGGTCACTTCAATTACAGGTAATCGATGGGTGCCAGTTGACAATAGATGGATCGGTTTGCCAATGAAACTTGCTCCTTATTGGTATCGAGTGATAGAGATTATTTAAGGGCATTGTCACTTTTTGTTAGATTCGTCAATGGGAGTATATTGTTTGACGACAAATTGTTGTATTGTGTTGTTTGTTGTATTGTGACGTTAAATTGTAGTAAGGTGGGGTAATGATAGGGTTGTAAATAGATAAAAACTCAAATGTTTTTTTTTTCAAAATTTTGGAAAGGTGTTCAAATCATACTAAAAGAAACGGTTTTTCGTGATTTATTTATACCTATAACTAAGAACATAAAAGTAAGTATATCTGTATTATGTACGTTTGTAACTACATTATTCAGCATTAAAAGCAAAAAAAAATTTGGACTTTCGTGGTACGTTAACTACCTTATACGGATTTCGTTAATAACCTATTCCTTTATTCGTATAATAGTTAACATAAAGTAAAAAAAACTGTAAAAAAAGTATTAATTGCCTTAAATTTTGGGATAAAAATTTTGTAACTTTTGAAAAAAACACATTTTAGAAAAAAAAAGTTTTTTTCTCGTTTTTTTTTCAAGCCAGAAAAAACCGTTTTTTTGCAACCCTAGTAAGATGAAAAGGTTTTTTTAAAGCGGGTAAGACAAAAAGCTACCAGCAGACGCTGTGCCAGAAGGACGACTGTTTGTCTTACCCCATCTTACCCCACCTTACCTTAATTCGACATGTTTTACCAATCCTGAGACATTAATGGAAAATGTATGGAACATCAGATATTTTTTCTCGAACCGGATGTTGATCCTATAGATATAGTAAATGTTCATTAATATGACCTCAGAATTAACCCACTAAAATTTCCTGTAGGTAAATTCCACATCCTGTAGGTAATCGATGGGAGACGGCTGATAATAAACGGATCAGTTTGTGAATGAGACTAGCTTGTTATTTTTCTTGAGTAAAATAGATCACTAAGGACAGTGCTAAGACATTTTGTATGGGCGAAAAAAAAGGGTACCTACACATTCATGCCTTATTTTGACGCTTTAAATAAAACAAAGTTTGTTATCTAATGTACCCTTTCCAATATAAACTGAGCGTTAGCATTTTGGCTCCGCACTCTAACACCTAAACATGTCATGACGTCATTGGCGGCACTGGAGGGTGTTCTTGGCGTTGTGGCCACGACACCTAGTGACATCTTTATCTTGGCGTTCAAAAAGTTAAGCCTGTGTTATAATTAAGTTCATGTTCCTGCGACCATATATAACATGGACGTCTAACGCCAGCTCAAAAATGCCCCCAAAACCAAATTGTTCAATTGTGCCAAGATGGGCAGGACATAGCGCTTTTCTTAACACCACGCATATTTCGGCGCAACCTCTTTGACAAATGTTTATAGATATAGCCAATCAAAACTTTGATAGACCAATCACAACTATTTTTAAATGGCGGTTTAAGTTTTTATAGGTTGACATTGAAATTCATTGCCGTGATGCATTGAAGAGTGATGACACTTGTCAACTAAAATTCAGGACCGTTTTTGAAAGGTCATTTAGTATGGCGTGCGGCTTCCATGTTTTATTTGTTCGTAGTCATGTTCTATCAAACCCGCAAGTTCTGGTTGCAGGCCACATTACCGCCATGTTGTAAGTGCTTCGGGCTTTAACCCACTGAAATTAAACCGTTTACAAACCTAAGTCCAATAATAGTTTTCCCATTAATTCCACATGCTGCAACATAGTTACCATGCAGTTACGACTCACCTAACGTTCTGGTCGGCTCGCATTTCCACAGATCTACTTTTCAACCGCTTACACCATCGAAACGTTCCTTTGTAAAATCAACTTAATTTTCAGTGCGACATGGTTGAAATTGTTGGATCAAATTTGAAGTAGATAAGAGGATTTTAGAATGAGCAGTCTATTTGCAGTTAAAACATAACTATGGGAATAAAACTGCGACTAACAGACATTTGACACTTTGTATGTGGCCGTTACGACTAGTGTGCAAGTGTGACTGCAAATGTAATAAATGGTCTTAAGGGTTAACATTTAATGTGGTAGGAACATGAAAACAGGGCTTTCGCTGAGCTGTGTAACCTTATTCAGAACTTTGAATAGGTATTAGGTATCCAACAGAGAGTAAACATAGGATGTATTCGGGTAATTGAATAAACGCCGTATGATTCCGAAAGGTATCACTAAAGACGATGTAATTTACGAGTGATTTTTCTGTTTTTCAGGTGGCTTATGATGGTTTTATCCATTTATCGTGCTACGTTTGACTTTACACTTGCATACTTTTTCGAGCGTGACGGCAACGCTGATAAACGATTAGACGCGGCACCATCATAAGCTTGCAGGATTGGGGTATCGACGCAAAGAGGAGAAGGTGTAGGTGAAGAGAGACCTATGTTCTGCAGTTGGCGATAACGGGCTGTATGATGATACTGGTGTGATGACAATGCTCCTGCTTGTGAAGTCAATCTGGAGTGCGTCTGGATTTTCAAGCATCCCTAAGCTACTAGTTGGTTTAGGTTAGTTATTAAAAAAATCTCATCAATATAATTTCAGTTGGAAGAAGTCTACTGCTGGACAAAGACCTTCTCCAGGATCTCCACGATTAAAGGTCACTCGCCACCCATCTACTTGTGCGCTTTCCCACGCTGCTTCTTCCGGCGAGTGGCCACTCAAGAACCTTTCTGCCCTATCGGCCATCAGTTCTGTGTGCAATATGACCACCCACATCCAATTAAGGCTGGCAACTTGTTGAGCTATGTCGGCATCTTCGGATCTGCAGATCTCCTCGTTTCTGATTTGAACACACAGGGAAACTCTGATGCCCTTTGAGCGCCTTAGAACTTTTTTACTGTCGTTTAAAAAAAAACGTAACATATTAAGCTTCAATAACCCTGATATACCCTTGAATGTGTTCCAATACACACAACGTATGACGTTGGATAAAAAAAATAATGTCTTAATTTTGCATTGTCTTTAATAAAGACGATTTGCGTTAATGCTCATCCATCGACAAACACGTCCCAATTTAAACCATTGTTCCAACTGTCAAACCGACAAGCTTATTTATTCAGTAAAACATTCGAAGAAAAAGATGATATAGACCTTAATTACAGGAAACAAGGTCCACTAAAACCTAAAAGTCTGCAAAGATATCTTTGCCAGCAGTTCAGCCAACAAACTTACATTTTCAATTCATCAAATTAAAAACGTAAGAAATAATGCTTTATTTACAAAATAATAAGGTTTATACAGATTCAAATGGTTGTAAAGACATTTGTCAGCAGTTTGCAAACTTGCTTCTGTTAACACAGATGCATCGGGATTCTGTTTGTTCAACGCATGTATATATAGTAGTGGTGGCGAGTAGGGAGCGCGTATAGTATATACCGTTTGGTCATATAAGGACCAGCAAAATGCTGTCTTTCGCTTTGGTATTACTCGTCGCTTCGGTAAGTTTTTTTATTTCCTTTAATATTTAAAATTAGCTAGGTACACTACGAAGAAATAAAACATGGAAGCCGCACTCCATACTAAATTGCTTTTCAAAAACGGTCCTAAAGGGCATAGCCGGGTTAATATGGCAAAATTGCCCTTAGCGAAAAAAATTATTTCCTTTTACTGGATTATTAACCTTTAAATATGTAGTGCTTTCACCGAGTATAAAGTCTCAAATCCTTCAGGTTAAAAAAAAAACGCATAAAAAGAAATAACATTTTTATTTTTTTTTGGCCAAAGTATTTATCCGATTTCTTTGTAATTTGGATATGTTGTAAGCAATATTAAGATGTCTTTTTAGAAAAAATTAAATTATTATTTTTAGAAAAATAAAACAAAAAAAATGAGATAAAAATTTTCTAAAAAAAAAAAAAAACAGGTACGAGATTGCGACAATTACCAAATTCGTATATTTTATGTAAAATTTAATAATCTTTAACATATATTTTTTTCAATTTTTAAAATCGGGATTAACGATGTGAAAAATTCGAATTTGTGACATCCCATACATTATTTCAAACACGAATTAACTTCTACGTATTACACTGTGAAGTTGTATTCCCAACAATTCCAATGCTTTTTGAATTTGGAACGCGACTTATTGTGCTGAGTGCGGGCCTTCATGAAATCCGTGGCTGTTTGCGGCTAGCGATCGCCAATCCGTTTTCCCAGCGTGGCGATTATGGGCATTTACCTCCTAATGCGTCTATACGCATAGTTAATAGGAGATACCTAAGTCCAGCAGTGGACTAACATAGGCATGATGATGATGATGATGATGCGGCTAGGGCTAAGGCATTAAGAGGATTTAAAAAAACAAAAAGGCGGGAAGGGAGAATTGTAAGAACTTTATTATATAACGAATGTTAACGAATATCGATTTCAAGATGTCTGTTCCTTCTTTAAATAAATATGAAGCTTTAAAAAAACTTTTCCCGAAAAAATATATATAACAATATATATAATATATATATATAACATTCGTTATAAAATAAAGTTCTTACAATTCTCCATTCCCGTCTTTTTGTTTTTTTAAATCCTCTTAATGCCTTAGCCCTAGCCGCATACAGCCACGGATTTCATGAAGGCCCGCACTCAGCACAATAAGTCGCGTTCCAAATTCAAAAAGCATTGGAATTGTTGGGAATACAACTTCACAGTGTAATACGTAGAAGTTAAATCTTGTTTGAAATAATGTATGGGGATGTCACAAATTCGAATTTTTCACATCGTTAATCCCGATTTTAGAAATTGAAAAAAATATATGTTAAAGATTATTAAATTCTACATAAAATATACGAATTTGGTAATTGTCGCAATCTCGTACCTTTTTTTTTTTTTAGAAAATTGTTATCTCGTTTTTTTGTTTTTTTTTTCTAAAAATAATTATTTTATTTTTTCTAAAAAGAGATCTTAATGTTGCTTACAACATATCCAAATTACAAAGAAATCGAATAAGTACTTTGGCCAAAAAAAAAATAAAAATGTTATTTCTTTTTATGCGTTTTTTTTCTTAACCTGAAGGATTTGAGACTTTATACTCGGTGAAAGCACTACATATTTAAAGTTTAATAATCCAGTAAAAGGAAATAATTTTTTTCGCTAAGGGCAATTTTGCCATATTAACCCGGCTATGCCCTTTTAGTTGACAAGTGTCACCCCCTCTTCTATGCATCACGGTAATGTAATGAATTTCAACCTATAAAAACTTAAACCACCATTTAATAATAAAAACCTTTAAAAATAGTAGTGATTGGTTCTTCGAAGTTTTGATTAGCTATATTCTATAAACATTTGTCAAAGATGTTGCGCCGAAATAGGCGTGGTGTTAAGAAAAGCGCTATGTCCTGCCCATCTTGGCACAACTGAACTAACTAGTATATTTCGATACAAGTGCAAAATAAATTTCCTAACTAGTGCGCAAAAACGTACTATCCGCACGCTTCGCGCGCGGTAATTTCTCTTTTTAAGGCTCTTTTTATGAAAAAAGTCGTTCGATACACGTCTAAAAACATATTTTTGCACTTGTATCGAAGTGTACTATTGCGAAAGGCAGCATAGGTACCATGTACAAAACTTCAGCTCAACCGGTTGAGGACAGATTCCATTCTAACAAACGTATTAAATACTTAATTACGTATATTGGAAGGGTCTCTATTGGTTCCCATAAAGTTTGAAGTTCGATTTTTGAAGCGAATAACGTTGTAGGTCCGAATTTTTTTTAGTCATATTGTCATAAGTCATAAAAATTTATATTATAAATCGGTGGTCAGTTTTATGTAGGTCATAATTATTGTTAGTCATAAAAGTCGATGCCCATAACTTTTAAAATCCATACAGCATCATTTCCAGAATGTTAAAAGCAATAACCTTCCTTATTATAACTGTTACAACGTCTATATTCGCAAGTTGTAATTATTTGTTGTCGCGTGATTATGTCAATGCCAATGTAATGATGGTCAATGTAACCACCTAATAAATTTAGTAAGTAAACTTGGTTATAAGCTTAGTAAGTAAATAGTAAGAGTATTATTTTAAAAGTCGGTCCTGGCGCTTCGCCGGCCGCTGCCGCGGCACGCTCGCTTCGCTCGCTCGGCTCGCGCGCTGTAAGGTCACAGTTCAACCTAACACTCCTCCTCGCTTCGCTCGTCGTCGTACCTACACTGACCTGCCTTAGAGTCGAGAAGTTTCCTAAGTTGCAACATAGTCCATAAATGTCTTAATTTAAATTAAATATTAAATTTTTTGGATGAAATTCGGTTAGTTATTAAAACAATATGAGTAATCAGTAAGAACCATTAGTAGGTTCAAATGTATGACTTAAAATATTTCTAATAAATGATAGATAGACCTTTGAATGTTATAGTCAGCAATTTTATACCTTTTGTAATTAGAGTATGTAATGTTATAGGTTAGTAATGTTAGATCTATTAATCGTTATACTTAACAAAAATTATGACCATTGATGCTTATATCAGTAAATTATATGGATATCAATTTCTGACTAACGAAATTCGGATTAACAAATATATGGGAAAGAAAGGGATCCCATATTGGAAGTTATAAAAAAGCTTGTACAAAAATAAATAGTTATATGTTTGCTAAATTAGGATAAACTAAAGTGTATATCTGTATGTATGTACCTTAGGAAAATTATTTGATTTGGTTGATGTTGAGCAGCAGCGTCATCATAGTGGACACACTACTGCGATCGCCAAGCCGCTTGCCCAGCGTGGCGATTATGGGCATTTACCTCCTAAAGGTCTCTGCCCACTAGACCGTACCATACCATGACCGTAGCATGAACGTATCAGAGGGCAGAGACCTTAATGCGTCCATAGGCTAAGAGAGGTCGTTATCCAGCGGTGGACTAATATAGGCTGTGTGTGTGTGTGTTTGCTATCTTAAGAAAATATATATACACTAACACTATGCCAAAACGTTCCTTTTTTAAATTCATCCATATTTCCATGTTAAAATGTTTCCGCCTACTTCCTACTATTAAAATATTCGACAAATATTGAAAACCGCTTGGAAATGTCAGGACTATTTTCGGATATTCGCGAACGTGTGTGAAATAGTGCCCTGCATCTGACATCTTGCTTAAGGCGCTGGGGTGACAACGTTGCGCAATTCCCTAGGATTTGTTTACATGTCTATATATTGTAGAAAAGTCGGAGAAAGAATTGAATCATTTTGCCTAGAATTATCAAGAGCATGGATTTACATGGGTCATACAGCGTTCGTGAAAACGGGCGTTTTTCCTGTGGACACTTCGAAAGTTAACGGTTCTGGGACATCAAGAATCAGAAGCCAGGCCAGGCTTGTATTCGTCCAATAAGAAAATTAGGGTTCTAGTTAACTAGAGTCCTTAACTTTCATATGTCCACAGGAAAGATTTGTAACCGAATACGAAAAAATCTGTATGACCCGCTTATGTAGTCAATATTGTGTGTTTACAGCAACATATCACAAGCATTCAATATTAAATTACATAGTTAGTACCTTTTCGACTCTAGTATCGTCATCATTTGATTAAAATTAATCATTAGCCTAACGTCAGTAGGACTACCCGGCTAGTACCAATTAGTTTTAAAAAAACTTATGTTCTATTTATGATTTGATATTCACAAGCGCTTGACGGTAAAGGAAAACATCGTGAGGGAACCTGCATACGTCTGCGCAGAAACTAAAGGTGTATGAAAAATACCCAACAAATATGGACCACGCAAAATAGGCACGTTTAACACTTTCATTGCGGACGAGTGCAACGCGCTACGCTCGTAGCTGATCCCGTGATTCTTCCGATTTGTAGCGAAAATGGACCTCCCATAGAGAAGTCCCCTTTGAGAGTACCCGCGCTCAAAGTGTTAATATCGAATTGCGGAAAATGGCCAGAATACAATACAAATACAATAAAAATGGTGCAAATGCAAACTACAATTTATTCCTATCTTGGCTCGTCCACCTGCGATTTGCAGCAGCATCAAGCGCATGCGTAATTGGCATAATGCAGCAGGACCCGTGAGTTATGAAAACTGCCGGCCAGCTGACAGGCAAAGCCGGCGAGAGCCGATCCCAGATGATTGTTAGCGGAACGCTTTGTTTATTGTAGACAGTTGGGAATTTATTTTATATTTATTGATGAATGACAATCGATGCGATGAGAAAAAACTAGTTAGAGCTGTTCGAATTAGTTTTTGCTAGGCCAGCCGTACACCTGTAAGTTCTTACGTAAGTTATAGGGACGGAACTGTACTAAGGAATGAGAGGTGAATAAGAATATCACTATTTCATTCCTTAGTATATATAGCCCCCTATAACTTACCTAAGAAAGTAACTTACAGTTACAGGTGTACGGCTGGCCTTAGGAGCCATTCAATTATTACCCAAGACGATTTAGAGGAGAAGGGGTCGGCCATGTCTTATTTTTTCTTAAGTATAACGGGGTGGGATGGAGTCTTGATAATTCTTTAGTAAGAATACACAAATGTACGATTTTAAGACGAATGATTAAGGTCGGCCTTATACATCCGGAATGAGATTATGAATTAATCCTCTTAATTCATATTATGAATTCATAACGCACGGATTTGCATACAATTTAGCTGTTGACCACACACATTCAGATTTTTTCAGATTATGAATTTTTCAAATTGATCTGACAAAGTTGATCTGACATGCGTTATGAATTCAGAATATGAAAAATTTCAGAATGCACGTCTTTCCATACAATATCGAGGACCAACACACACATTCTGATTTCAGATTATGAATACATAGACAAAACGTCGTTCTGTATGTCTAATTGTCTATGCATAGGTTGTCAATGTCACCTTCACGTAAATTTCGAGGATTTTTCTCTGTCACTCAAACGAAGGCGTCAATAGAGTGAGAGAGACAAATCCTCGAAATTTACGAATTTCGTTTTTCGCGGTAGAGCTGCAGACGTTTTCGCAAGACAACTGTCAAGTGTCAATCTGAAATCTGAATGTTAATTATGAATTCTTACTCTGATTCCGGATGTGTGAGGCAAGAGAACGGAATAAGATTATGAATTCATATTATGAATACTTACTCTGATTCCGGATGTATAAGGCCGGCCTAAAAGTAGTCAAAAACTAGCGAAAATAGTCTTACATAATAAACGAATGGTCCCTTACATAAACAACCAATTACGAAACAATTAACTCACCCTTTCCTCGTTATAATATATCTTATCGAATTTGAAAGAAATAACTGACAATTTAGTAATAATAAGCTGGAAGTTTAAGCAAATAAAAATATGACTATGACTATGACTATGACTAAGTTCCGGGTTCAAATCTCGGCGAGACATTTATTTGTATGTTTATAATAATCACAAATATTTGTATTGTGGTCATGATTGTTTTCTATGTATTTAAGTATGTGTACGTATCTTTTACATAATACCTATTGTCGGTTGGTATCCTGTTCCGGTTAGGGGCCATTATTAAAAAGGCCTTAATTGAGCTTACTGTGTGTGAGATTCTCTGATAGTATTTATTTATTTAGATTTTTCTTGCAGAGCGCGTTCGCCGCGCCATCAGTCTCTGTATCCCAATATGGAATCAATGAGATCGCTCCAGCTCGAGACAACGGCAGACTCGTCTCAAGGTAATCATACACAAGTCTTCTAACCTAACATGGAAATGTTATGTGCTCCAAAGGACATAATGAGCAAACGTTGGACTCTAGCAGTTACTGCCATAGTCTCGACTCCGCAACTGAAGAGGCTATATCGATACCTACGGGTTTAATAAAGATTGCAACAAAAAATGCAGGTTTTCAGAAGCAAACAATACTTGGCAACTTGCTAACTTCTACTTTACTTGACAACAGCTTGTTACTTTACTTGCTAACGTTTATGAATAAGAGGGTTAAGTATGTGTATGTATCTTTAGGCATGTTTCGTCGATTCAGGGGTTGTTACAAATATTTCCAAACAAATTCTAACAAGGTTCGATTAGCGTCATACTAGCTGATCAGGCTTTTTTTGGAATGGTCAGATTCCATCGACGCAAAATTACGTGTAACTGATACATGCCTCCACAGTTCATGCACCAAGTGAATCGTGCTTATTGTTTTCAGTACATTTAAATCTCTCGTTATCCATTTTCCACACATATTAGATTCGTCGCCGTTATCTTGTGCAACACTGTTACATACGCCTATTATTTAACTGTTTTACAGGAAAAAAAGGAATTTAAGTGTTGTTAACTGTCAAAATGCTTAGTCGTGCCAATTTTTTTTTTAATAAATAGTAGGTAATACGAAACCAGATACAAATCGCAAACATTCGTAGCCACCTTTCTCTTTAAAACGCTGCTACAAAGCAATTAGGATTTGTTAGTGTACTTAAACTTAAGTAAGTACCGCATCAGACTTCAGACTCCACATTCCCAGTTATAAGTCTATTTTTCAAGGAGTAAATTTGAATCTATCTCCTCCTAGCTACCTGACCGACCGTGGTTTCGAACTCGTCGACGGTGGCGACACCAACATCTACATCCTGACCCTGCAACAGATCCTGAACGACCTTGCCAACCAGAACGACGCTGCCAGCCAAGCCCTGGCCGTGTCTCAAACCATCGCTGCCCTAGGAGAGCTCGCCACTGGTATCCCTGGTGACTCTTGCGAGGCTGCTGCTGTAAGTGTCCTCAAGATTTAGGTATTATCGTCCCCTTTTAGGACTTTTCATTACCCTTGAGCAAGGATGTGATGAACAGCTTAAATATTTAATCGAGAATTACAATAGAAACCCGATTGCTTGATTTTCTTTCACAATTTTCTTTCTCAGTTTTGGCACAGGCGAAATTACCTATTTCACTAATCAAAGTTGCCCATTTCAAAAATCAATATAAATTATATAAGAAGGATAGATCAATATCTACGGCATAAATTCCCAAAGTGATCCCCACCGCCCCTCAGGGGTGTTGAAGGAATCAAGGGCGGCGATAAGTTCCGAGGAAGAAAGTTGGGGGACCTGAAGCTCCCCAAGGGGGCGGTGACCACTGTATGAAAAATAATAAATTAAATAATTCCAAATACCAAATAAATATTCTTACTATTTTTTGTCAGTCACATTGATTTGATAGATTTGGCTTCATAAGGCCGCAGAAAGAGGGACATTGAAAGAAGTTACCCTGCTTTAGGGGGTGGTCACAAAAAAAAATTGGGAATCTATGATTGACGGTGTGTGGGTACTCCACTAATACTCGCAGCACGTCAGTTACTCCGTTAAGAAAGCATTTGCAGCAGTGCCGAAATATCGGGTGTTGGAAAAACAAAATGTAGGTACATACATAGTAAATACCCGTTTTGAAATCATACTAACATGATAAACTTTATATCCAGCTCGCCAACGCCGTCGCTTCAGGCAATGCTGGAGCCATCAGACAAGCCGTCGCCAACTGGATCAGACGTCTGCTGACCAGCATCGACCTGATCGTTCAGCTCGCCAACAACCCTAACGGAGTCCGTTACTCAGTAAGTTCTGTTTTGTCGCGAGTATTTGTATGACAAACGTAACTACCATCTCTCAGCGCGTAATACATCTCGACTTGCCTTCCCCCTCACTGCACGGTTGCCTTTCGTGGCAGCTTCAGCTTCGCTGCCATGAAATGCTGGGATTATCTTCCTCCACCAGGGATTATCTTCCTCCACGATACCGTTCTACAGTAATACGTACTGGTTGCGTTGCCGTGTGGTGACGGCAGTAAGAAGAATACATTTTTCACCACCCCAACTCCTCCTGCGGGTGTCGTAAGAGTCGACTAAGGGATTGAAGTGTCACTGACTATTCTACAAGATTGATGATGGGCAGCAGCGTCATCATAGTGGACACATTACTGCGATCGCCAATCCGCTTGCCCAGCGTGGCGATTATGGGCATTTACCTCCTAATGCGTCTATACGCATTGTTATTAGGAGAGGCCTACGTTCAGCAGTGGACTAACATAGGCTGATGATGATGATACCGTTCTACTTTTAAAATAAGCCTAAGGAAAATATTTAAATACCTATTTAGCAAACGGGTTACGCGTCGGGCTTTGCTCCGTGGTGAGGATTTTCTAAATAGGTCGAAACATGTCGAGCATTCATCGACTTAAATACATCAGTAACCCGATTTGATAATATTTTAGTGTTTGAGTATCATATTGGTAATACATTGAAAATATTTTGATGTAGTTTATGTAGTCCATTTTCTTGTTTGTAGTACATTTCAATCAAACCATGATTACAGACTGGACCACGTTCCAACTGCGTAGGAGCCGGCAGATCATACCAATTCGAAGCAGCTTGGGATGCTGTCCTCAACGCGGCTAACCCATACACTCTCCCGTAAGTAAATCAAGTCCATACAGCCTGAGAGCAGGCTATCAAAAACTTATGAATCACCGAATTCTTCAATCATTCTTCATAAATCTTTTTCGACTTCCTAAATCATTGTTTTCTGATGATTAAGCTTCATCTCTAGCACGCCTATGCGAGTGCAATTTGCCGAACTGACCTTTCCATCCTGTCACTCCTCCTTATTACCTGTATCAATTACCTGTCACGTCATCTGTTCCAGATTGGTGAACGAGGAGTACTGCGCCGCTAAGCGTTTGTACAGCGCTTTCAACAGCCGCAGCAACAATGTTGGAGCTGCCGTCACCGCCGCCTCCGTGCCACAAGTTGTGGCCATCGTCCAACGCGCCCTGATCCCAGCCGCCAACGTGAGTGCATTCAGATTCCTTTATAGATAGAGCTCTTCGTAAGTTGGTTGGTCATTCTACTGACGAATCTTGTTTTTCCAACCGATTGTTTCACGAGATCTTAAAAACTAGACTTTCTGTAAAAAGGCTCTACTACCCGGAATGTTTGGTTTACTTAGCTTTTTTTTACTGGTATTTTGGGATCGTATTCTAAGATCGTCGTTTTCTGAATCAGTAGCCGTTTTCTGAGTTGCAAAGTAAAGGATACGTTAGGTTTTATTCGATACGTAAATCGTTCTGTCGATCTCGCACTGTATATTGGAGTGAGCGCAATGGTTTGCTTTACGTATCGCGAAAAAGCTAACGTTACCAATACTTGCAAAGTCATGTAAGTCTTTTCTATCGTATGTACTACGGGGAATGTTCCGAGGAGTTGTTCGGATTAATACCTGCCGCTTCTTTCCGCCACCGCCCTACGCGACAATGTTTTCATTCTCACCATTTAGATGGTTGGCGGTCCTCAACTGTGCGCTTTTCTCGTAACTTCCTGCCTCGCACAGCTAAACTTTGGAACGAACTGTCACAAGCGGTGTTTCCGGACCGATACGACCTTCAAACCTTCAAGAAAAGAGCGTACTCCCACCTTAAAGGCCGGCAACGCATTTGCGACGCCTCTGGTGTTGCGGGTGTCCATGGGCGACGTTAATCTCTTTCCATCAGGCGATTCGTCTGTTCGTTTGCTATAGGTGGCAAAAAAAAGTCAGATAAGGAAATAAATAAATACAATGTGTTTTTTTTTTCAGTTACTCCGTGCTGTCGCCTCTGGAGGAAACCCAGCCCAAGCAGCCGCTGTGGCCAAGGCCGCCCTCTTGCAAGCCGCCAGCGCTTAAGAGACCACCCAACACCCGACATACCCAACCAACCATACATATCGTATCTATATATAACCATGCCACCCGGCCATATACTCCACCCTGGGACCTAATATAATATTGAAAAATATATTACGCCTAGCGTCTCAGATGATATAGAAAGTATTTTATTATATTGTAAATATACGTTACCTGTTATATAACACCTAGAACTGGCTTTCATTTCGGCAAACGATTTCTGTCTTTAATAAAGATGTATCCAACTTTTTGGCATTCATGACTTGTTTTATTTACTTCGAAAACATGATGGCTCTTTATTATATTTCCAGGATTTTTCGCATCCAGTTTTTAAGATAAAGCTATCCTTTGAAGTCGTTAACGAACGCAAAAGCAATGTCAACCATGGCTAGGAATAATAGACTATAGACTACCGATTTTTACCTACTGTACATTTGTACTTGGGTGCCTTACGAACTACACCAACAACAGCAACAACAACAAAAACAAAAACAACGAGTATAAACTGGTACCTAGTATAAAACTATAAATGAATAGTGACTAAACAAAGCAAGGGAGAGAAAAGGCTTCACCTATTCTCAATCAATGACCAAGAACAGCTTCTTAACACGACTTCAATGATGTAAAAGTTCTCAATAATCTATTATTGTCAAAAATGCTTCCAAGAAATTGCCAAAAGTTAGAACATTCTCTTCCAGGGGCATGCGTTGCCTAGAAACATACTTGTACGAGTATGTAGGGTATGAGAATCGATGGTGGTCGATGGCAGTGAATGTGTGTGCAGAAATGCGACTGAAGCAGTTTGAATGGATAGAAATCAGATACATGAAAGCATTATTGGGTAATGATAAAACAAAAGCTTACTTTGCCGAGACATTTAACAAAACAAATCATAGGTAATTAATTGATTAAAACTTTCACGACTACCACCGACTACTTTTACAATAACCGGGACTTAATTTGCATAAATTTACATTAAGTATTATATGATGGTCCCGTTTTATGCATTTATCGCGCTACGCGTGATTTTCGCAATTGCATACTAGGTAGTTAAATTAGAACGTGACGGCAACGACGACAAACGATTAGACGCGGTACCATCATCTATATATATAAAAGAAGAAGCTCCCTTATAAAGATGCACGCACAGCCTAAACCCCTGGTCCTATAGACTCCAAATTTGGCACGTAGGTTCCTTTTATGGTGTAGACGAGCACTAAGAAAGGATTTTACAAAATTCACCTTCTAAGGGGTTGAAATGGGGGTCCAAAGTTTGTATGGCGAAATAAGATTAGTTGAACTATTTGATCCGAAAGTTCGCAAAAGTATTCTTTAAAGTAATTGAGTAAAGATATGTTACAGGTTTTTTGAAAATTCAACCCCCGGAAAAAGGTAAAAAGGGTGACGAAGTGAAAAAATCAAGTTGGGTATCGTTTCTATGGTTTATCGGGACGTAGATCACGAATACAATAACGATTTTTAATTTTAACGCGGCGGACGTGAAATACTATGTACACGGTTATGGTGTAATTGGGTAAAATTCGAAAAATATCAATATAATTTTATTATTTATCTTTTATCTATATATATAAAAGAAGAAGCTCCCTTATAAAGATGCACGCACAGCCTAAACCCCTGGTCCTATAGACTCCAAATTTGGCACGTAGGTTCCTTTTATGGTGTAGACGAGCACTAAGAAAGGATTTTACAAAATTCACCTTCTAAGGGGTTGAAATGGGGGTCCAAAGTTTGTATGGCGAAATAAGATTAGTTGAACTATTTGATCCGAAACTTCGCAAGAGTATTCTTTAAAGTAATTGAGTAAAGGTATGTTAAAGGTTTTTTGAAAATTTAACCCCCGGAATAAGGTAAAAAGGGTGACGAAGTGAAAAAATCAAGTTGGGTATCGTTTCTATGGTTTATCGGGACGTAGATCACGAATACAATAACGATTTTTAATTTTAACGCGGCGGACGTGAAATACTATGTACACGGTTATGGTGTAATGGGGTAAAATTCGAAAAATATCAATATAAATTTATTATTTATCTTTTATCTATATATATAAAAGAAGAAGCTCCCTTATAAAGATGCACGCACAGCCTAAACCCCTGGTCCTATAGACTCCAAATTTGGCACGTAGGTTCCTTTTATAGTGTAGACGAGCACTAAGAAAGGATTCTACAAAATTCACCTTCTAAGGGGTTGAAATGGGGGTCCAAAGTTTGTATGGCGAAATAAGATTAGTTGAACTATTTGATCCGAAACTTCGCAAAAGTATTCTTTAAAGTAATTGAGTAAAGGTATGTTAAAGGTTTTTTGAAAATTCAACCCCCAGAAAAAGGTAAAAAGGGTGACGAAGTGAAAAAATCAAGTTGGGTATCGTTTCTATGGTTTATCGGGACGTAGATCACGAATACAATAACGATTTTTAATTTTAACGCGGCGGACGTGAAATACTATGTACACGGTTATGGTGTAATGGGGTAAAATTCGAAAAATATCAATATAATTTTATTATTTATCTTTTATCTATATATATAAAAGAAGAAGCTCCCTTATAAAGATGCACGCACAGCCTAAGCCCCTGGTCCTATAGACTCCAAATTTGGCACGTAGGTTCCTTTTATGGTTTAGACGAGCACTAAGAAAGGATTTTACAAAATTCACCTTCTAAGGGGTTGAAATGGGGGTCCAAAGTTTGTATGGCGAAATAAGATTAGTTGAACTATTTGATCCGAAACTTCGCAAAGGTATTCTTTAAAGTAATTGAGTAAAGGTATGTTCAAGGTTTTTTGAAAATTCAACCCCCAGAAAAAGGTAAAAAGGGTGACGAAATGAAAAAATCAAGTTGGGTATCGTTTGATCGTTTCTATGGTTTATCGGGACGTAGATCACGAATACAATAACGATTTTTAATTTTAACGCGGCGGACGTGAAATACTATGTACACGGTTATGGTGTAATGGGGTAAAATTCGAAAAATATCAATATAATTTTATTATTTATCTTTTATCTATATATATAAAAGAAGAAGCTCCCTTATAAAGATGCAAGCACAGCCTAAACCCCTGGTCCTATAGACTCCAAATTTGGCACGTAGGTTCCTTTTATGGTGTAGACGAGCACTAAGAAAGGATTTTACAAAATTCACCTTCTAAGGGGTTGAAATGGGGGTCCAAAGTTTGTATGGCGAAATAAGATTAGTTGAACTATTTGATCCGAAACTTCGCAAAAGTATTCTTTAAAGTAATTGAGTAAAGATATGTTACAGGTTTTTTGAA
>JALPQI010017515.1:0-13645 GCA_025490895.1 Thaumatotibia leucotreta | reverse complement strand
GTGTTCCGTGTTATCTCTGCCGCCGAGCTAAATTATTCAAGTCACGTCAGCTGCGGGCTCCGGCGTAGCTGCGCTGCGACCAGCACTGTCCCAGCGCCACATCTACAGCTCCTATGAATGGCGAATCCCTCTACAATGTTCAATAACCATTGTCTATTAGTGAGTACTTGATATTCATGTGAAACTGAAGTTGCATACCGTCGACAAACGACACCCATTTCGTATCGGTAGCCAGTTTTCCTACCAAGGACAAGACATGCAAATCGTACTGCAAATCGTACCTCTGTGGCTTCAGTTGGTACGCAGGTGGATTAACATAGGAATAGGGGAGTTGGTGGCAGTTAGGCGTTTCCGTGCAGGGTGCTTAGCCAAGTTGCCAATCGCTAGCGCTTAATCGTCAGTCGTAAACGAAAGTCAGCTAGCTGTCTTTATCGCACTAATATGCAAGAGTGACAGATGGGGAAAACTACGATACGCTACCAAGCGCTAGCAATTGGCAACTTGGCTAAGCATCCCGCACTGTCCCAGCGCCACATCTTCTACAGCTCCTATGAATGGCGAATCCCTCTACAATGTTCAATAACCATTGTCTATTAGTGAGTACTTGATATTCATGTGAAACTGAAGTTACCTGATTCGTTCGACAAACGACACCCATTTCGTATCGGTCGCCAGTTTTCCTACAAAGGACGAGACATGCAAATCGTACCTCTGTAGCTTCAGTTGGTACGCCGGTGGATTAACATAGGAATAGGGGAGTTGGTGGCAGTTAGGCGCTTCCGTGCAGGGTGCTTAGCCAAGTTGCCAGTCGCTAGCGCTTAATCGTCAGTCGTAAACGAAAGTCAGCTAGCTGTCTTTATCGCACTAATATGCAAGAGTGACAGAGGGGGAAAACTACGATACGCTACCAAGCGCTAGCGATTGGCAACTTGGCTAAGCATCCTGCACTGTCCCAGCGCCACATCTACAGCTCCTATGAATGGCAAATCCCTCTACAATGTTCAATAACCATTGTCTATTAGTGAGTACTTGATATTCATGTGAAACTGAAGTTGCATACCGTCGACAAACGACACCCATTTCGTATCGGTCGCCAGTTTTCCTACAAAGGGCGAGACATGCAAATGGTACCTCTGTAGCTTCAGTTGGTACGCCGGTGGATTAACATAGGAATAGGGGAGTTGGTGGCAGTTAGGCGCTTCCGTGCAGGTCGCGGTCGCGGCCGGTGCCGGCGCTGCCACTGCCAGATGATTGCAAACGCAAATCTGGAGCGCGCATTCATAAAGCTGGCAAAACGTTCACGAACTAAATCTGCATAAACGTCCCATTACTGCAATAAAATGTAATTCTACTATTCAGGTCAGTCTCATAACTGAAAAAATAGTTTAACGGGGATTTACATATTAAAGCCCATTAGTTTCAGAATACTGCTAACTTTGAAAGTTTATTTAGAATAAAGCGTGTGGCCAGTGTTGTTGAAGTAGAAAATATTCATGTTGAGGCTAAGTACCTTCATGTTGCAGCACTTTTATGAGTTTTACTAGAATAATAAATAAGTTGGTAAAGAGTAATGAATGTAGCCCTAAATAATTTTATTGTGACGCAGCAGATCATAATGTTATTGGCAAGGCGTAATGACTTTGTCAAGGTATTCATTTATGGTAGACATTTTATTTCCAGACGCGGATGAACTTACCTACTCTTTTTATGACGTAATAAAGTGAAAAGAGTAGGTTATTTATAAAGTTTACATCTGCATTAAAAAGTTAATCGAACAGTGGACCGGTTGACTCCCATGGCGACATGAGCCGTGGGTGGTGCAATATCGGTTGACGTATTACACCCGCCTGCTAGACGTGATTCTTGGTTTCTTCGACTTAACAACTAGTATAACTGTGACTGTGATATTTGTTATAGCTAGGAGAATGAAAGAGAGCGATTAGATTGGTTTGCTTGCTGTAGGCTGTAGGTAAGTCATTATAATAGGCCGCATGCGCCCGCACATTGAACGCTAACCTTGGACTAAGCCGTACTTTATTGTGCCTAGTCTCATTTTATAAATGATCGCTCACGGGCACTATAACCCACCAAGATGAGGATATCAAAAACCCTATTAGCGTTATCATTTCCTTAAACTTTGTTACGAAGATAATCCCTTTTACTCCATGTCATAATAATTTTATGATGATTATGAGCTATAAAACTTACAGATGCAAATTAGTGTTAATGAAATTTTGCTGTAAATCAACAAGCAAGACCCACCAAGTACGCATAACAACGGTGTTCATTATTAAATTTCAAAGATCTTTCAGCTAATCGTGTAGATAATAATGACATTACGTACCTATACATATACTATGTCACACATTAAACCTTTGACTTGCGCCATTGGAAGTAATTTTGACCCGCCCGAACCATTCACTTAATCTCGACAATCAGTCCCCGGTCTAACTGCCTCTATTCAGCAGCGAAAAGCAAAACACACAATAGTCGTGATATACATTATTGAGATAGCCAATGCCATTGCAATCGAGATCAGATTAGCCTTTTTGCTGTTCTGTTCTTTTTGTTATACATAGTAAATGTGATCAAATTAGCATTCTATGTACAAATATTTTTGTCTAAATAAAAAAACTGGCCAAGTGCGAGTCGGACTCGCGCGCAAAGGGTTCCGTACCATTATCAATTTATTATAAAAAAAATACAGTTAAATCAACCTACCTCAAAAACCATACAAGATAATTTAATCAAACTAAAAATCGTTGATAGAGTTTGTTAATGTGCATAACATATATTTTTTTTAGAATTTTATATCGCGTAGTTTAAAAAATAGAGGTTGGGGACACATTTTTCAGACTTTGAGAGCTGATATCTCGAAAACGATTTGCTTAAATAAAAATTTGATTGATAAACCTTCATATCATTTTCAAAGGTCTTTCTATTAATACCCCACTTGCTTATATACAACTAAAAAAAATTTTCTGTCCCTCAGTTACATGTATGGAGCGCCCCCATCCCAATGGTTTTTTTTACAATTTAGTATCATAATCCTGTAGCGGTTCATACAACACATATCCTTACCAAATTTCGTTACTGTAGCATTTATAGTTTCCGAGTAAATCGGCTGTGACAGACGGACAGACGGACATGACGAATCTATAAGGGTTCCGTTTTTGCCATTTTGGCTACGGAACCCTAAAAAGGAATACTCTTTGAAAGTGCTTTTTGTAAACATAAACTTAACGTTTGGATTAAAAGGCTGTCAAGAAATGCTTAGATCATTATAATTGGTCATCTTAGTAATTAATAAAAAAATAAAAATATGTAGGTACAAGTAGTCTTATAATTATAATATAAAAAGTTTTCAGATGGAACGTTAATCGTCATATTAAGAATATAATAATACCTACCTAGTTCGTTCCATAAGTCAACTGTAATCGTTTTCAACGTGTGCCTAAAGATTTATATTCATAATCTAGAACACGTCACATATATATGAAATATTTTCCATGTTATCATTGGTATTTCAAGTACCTACCTACGTCCAATTTATTACTATTGTTGTGTCGGGCATTGAGTTTACTATACGCGGATTAAGTACAGTGATTGTGATATGACGTTATAAAGGAAGAAATCAATGATAGTGTGAGTATTTAAAAAATAAATGACAGTAACATCAAGAAACCTAACTAGATAGTATTGCACCTATTATACCTATCTATATGTCACAACTGATAAGATTGCTGAGCGAAATCAAATGAGATATATGGTTGACGCTCTATTTATTTCCTTTCTTAGGTTAGGTCTTTACAGTTAGAATTACGGGCTATCATATTGTCATAAGTTGATCAATGATCATCTGAGCTGGCTTTTATTTATTATTTATAATATTGTTACTGAAATGAAATGAAATGAAATTTATTTGTTAGAATATGGTACATAAATTAGATCTTAAATTGTCATTTGTTTCTTCATATTCTACCGTCAAAGTGGTGTACAAATATTAGTCTTATATCTAATCCTTATATCTACATATTTACGAGTACATATATACATACTAAATTAACTAGGAAAATACATCACCGACACATAAACTCGTCGACACTTACTTACGTATTAGATAATTAAATTATGATGTCAAAACAAGAAAAATAGTTCATTAAGTATATTAAAAAAAAATCGCAAAGCGGTGCTGTTTACATTAGTTTTAATAGGGCAGCTTGTGGCGAGATCTGTTGGGGAGTAACGACCCCACGTACCCGAGTGCTCCCGAGAGCCGGTCACTGTTAGGGCTCTCCGTCTCCGGCGTATCTTCTTCGGTCGGAGTGGAACCTCAAGGGGACTCGTAGGACTCTCAAATCTGAATCAGAGAGAAGCCATCCGAACTATGAGCCAGGGGTGGTGCAGTGAAAATTTGCGTAGTCGCTAGTCGGCAGCAAGTGACCGCTTGCCTCTATAACATTATGTGATCACATTGTTATGGCAAGTGTCCACTTGTCCAGACTTCTATTTCCATAGCCCTCTTTAACAAGCCAACCTTCTTCTTTTCATTTTCAATAGCTTCTATAATCCATAAGATTCGTATGGATTGTCCATAATAGTAAATATATGCACATATTGGGGTATGAAACTCTCTAAATCATAATAAACAGGGGGGAAATCTGAGCAAATGGAAAAGCTGTATCAACTAAGGTGCCAACGGGTAAGATGAAACGGTTTTCTGAATGGGACAAGACAAAAAGTTGTCGATCTCTGACCGCCGCGCCGACCTGAGTGTTTACATACAAGCTTTATTTGGCTTTAATCTAAATTTTTTTATACATAGATCCGAAAAATTTTAAGCCACTGTATTGTGCTGAAAGTACATATACATACATATAACTAAAATATATTTACGTAAACGGTTAAACTCAATTGTAGTTATTTAGCTAGTATTTAGTAATAACGCGCGAAATGTTTCGGAGATCCTAGGTTGCTCGGGCTCAGTTTAACCGTTTATGTACCTATATTTAGTGGTATTATGTCTCACAATAGTTTAAATGTATTTTTTTCGACTCGGGGCAGTTTTATCAAAAAACCGTATTCAAGTCGACCGCTCTAAGAGCCAGAAGCAATATAACATAATATTTCAGATTAAGGTGAATGGTTAAGCAATAAATTTTAAGACCTTCGGTTAGGCGTGAAGCAGGAAACAGTTGACAGATAATGGAGGTAGTGGATGGCCGGCCAGAGAATGTGAGCTTATTGAATATTATTTTTGATTGGCCAACAAACCAAGCCTTTTATTGGCCGCCATAGGATATTCAATGAGTAGAGCTCCATAAAACGGAATGTTGATTGCAGCGTAGGCTAGAAAGTTACGTAAAGTTTTCATATGACTGGTATCCTTACCGTAGTAGGATGCGGTAGTGATTTACTTTTAAATAAGTTACGCTAGCAAGCAATTACTATGAAAAGTACGCATACATAGGACAGAGAAAATAACATAGTAAACGAACGCCGACTGGTTTTGATTCGAATATGCATTTAAACCTCCGGATTGAATTGTTATTGACATTTGTTAAATCGTTTTTAATCTAAATATTAGCGTAAATTAAAAATATAAAAGTAGACTAAAACAAAACTTTCTTTTTAATAAAAAAAATACTGCATCGTGGCATCAACTAGGTTCTATATTATTGTCCATGTATTGGAATAAAATTTTTGACTACGTTAAGACTTAATATCTTAGTATTACTTTCCTGATGTATCGGGTGCAGCAAAATTTTTTACCCAGATTGTTTAAGAAACTTTAAAACGCCAACGCTCCTCTAAAACGCCACTGAGCTCGATCTTGAGCCTGCCGCATCCAATCTTTGTCATTTGTCTTTGGCAATGTCATTTATTCGGAAGGTAAAAGCTAGAAAGTCATTAGTTATATGAAATTACTACGGGTCAATGGCCATGGGTTTTCAGAACCAACAATCTTTCGTGACAGTAATTCACGCAAAAATTATGCGGTCAACGACTGGCGGTCGAACAGAACACGCCTACGTGAAAAAGTATTTGAGCAGTTAATTTCATTTGATCTCGAATTATTCCAAAAAATTGTTTGCTGAGATCGCGAAACGTCTGGTTGATGTATCTAAAGACCGAAGAGCTGGCGACTTCCTCGCACAACGCATCAGTATTGCGATACAGCGAGGAAATGCCGCCAGCATCCTCGGTACAATGCCACAAGGGCCAATCTTAGATATACGTTAGGTTAAGTAGACTAGTTAGATTTAATCTATTTACATAAATTGTAGTTTTAAAAAATGTGTAAATTCGCAATACCGTTATTTGAACTCTGTGAATGAGACTCCCATATTTTTATTCCCAAGAGAGAAAACAATGTCCCATCTAAGAAAGTGCTTTGACTACTCAAATAAGATAAACATGATGTGTGTGTTTTACGTAGATGCCTCCGTAGTTGAGTTGCGACATAAACCCAAGATACAAGCTTGTATCGCTCCTCCGGGTACGGAAGTGCTCGCCGTGATGACTAACAGAATTTCACGCACGAAGAGGCCTTATTGGTTTTAGAAGAGGCCCCGTTGACGCGATCACGTCCGCTATCCCTGCTCGCCTCCGCCAGTGCCCGTGGGCGTCACTGCCACTAGTACCTTCTTCATTCCTTTGAACTTTTACAACGTAGAAAAAATAGTGTAGCATTTGCATAAATGCAAAACTCAAGACAGACCTTCAAAGCGCCACGCTTTCTGAATGGAAGCGCGGTATTTAAAAACGCCAAAGAAAACGATTTCGTTCACTGCGTCGACCGTGATTGTAAAAAGTACAGGAAGATAGGTGAAAAAACAAGTTTGTTATCTTCAATTAGTTTCCGAAGAGCGGACGGCCAGAATCATAAAGCGGAGTAATATAGTCGGTAGTCGGCACCGGCAGCGGTTTGAAAAAAAACACGTTTCGCGATCCAGTGGCGATGGTTGCCGAGAAAAGGAAAAAGGGTCGAGTTTATAGTCAGAACGGTATAAGTACCGTTGCACTTAATATTATGGGTAAAGTAAATAATCATTATTATTATTTTAGACACAGCCATCCTCAGTTAAGATTATAACATAAAATAAGTGAAAACAATATCGACATCTTATGCTATTTGGGACAGAGTTTGTTAGTCTAGAAACTCTAGAATATGAAGACTAATAATAAGTTATAAATTTTGTTATAATTTGTTTCTTAATTATTTACTGTTAAAAAGAAGTACACATATTATGTACTGCAGACTTAATGTTTTATAATATTCTTTAGCACTCAACCTTAGGGCTATAATAAGCGGGCGTAGATACGTTTTAAAGAGGGTGTGATGATGTAAGAGAGAGAAAACAAACACGACCAAATTAACCTATAAAATCTATGAAATTAAGTATATCAATGCCTGACTTTTCTAGGTACATATGTGATCGTCGATAAGAGTTATCTAACAGGTCTAGGATTAACAAAAGTTAGATTTCGGTTAGATTCAGCACAATAACACAAAGTAAACAACGGAGCATCGATCTACGTTTAGTTTAATTAACGACGCAACGCTGAGTTAACAGGCAAAGTTAGTCAAAAGGACCTGTCACAGTTCGGTTGACGAGCACAAAAGTCGAAATTCTATTTAGAGAAATACCCAGTGTTCGCCAGGATTAACTATAACCCCTGCCATTCATCCGAAAATGCACGAGAATAATAATCTGGCTTTGCTGACCGATACCCGGCAGGTGGAATTGGAAGCAGTCTTGTTGTTTACGGACCCATATATTATGAACATTAATTTATTTTGCAAATAACCTTCTTCTCTTATGACAGGAAAAATTACATAATCACAAGAAATCATCAAATTTTAAAAAATAATATTCTTAACCTTAAACGAAATTAAGGCGATACCGGAATGGTGATTGTTTTATAAATGGCAAACTAGGTCAATTATCCCTCTTGGATAGAAACTTTTTACGAATAAGCGAATTTCAAGTTCCACTGCAACAGTCCCTCAGGTACCTACTGCAAATTTCGAATAAATGCCTAATACATGTAAATATTGCAGATGTATTTATGCAGATGTAATTCATATCATTCTTATTTGTGTATTTTTGAAATTGGCAAACCTATAGAACCTATAGAAGAACAGTCATATATTTGGCCAAGGCTGCATTTGACTGAAAACTGAAAAAGTAACACTTGTCAATTATATATTTACCTAGTGTAACAATAAGTGTAATTTAATGCCACTGGATACCTATTTACATTTCAAAAAGTTTATTGAGTTAACATAAAAAGTAGGTACCTACCTATTATGTTAACTCAATAAACTTTTTAAGTAGTAGGTACTTATATTTATGTAATTTCAAAGAGAACGCAAAATACTGAAATTTTATCTCAGTTTATGTGATTATTTCATATTTGTCACCCAATCCGACCTCGAGTTAATCAACTTAGATTCAGATTATATATGCGTGCTCTTAGAGGGTATTCACGACATATTCCAAATGCATCAAATCGACAATATTCATCGCTAAACCTGACAATTACATCTTTATGACACACATGATATTAACAAGAGTTGACTACTAAAATATATGTATCCACTTTTTTTCACCTTAACTTACTGTAAAAAGGTGAATAAGTAGGAACATCACTTTGTAGATGACTGTGCAAGTATGATATAAATCATATTTTTCTAGATAGAAAATGTATAATTTTTAGGCGATTACAATATCGTTTTCTGATTTTGATGAGATTTACAATATGTATAAAGATATATAATTATTATGAAAATGACGATTCGATCAGCCAGAGTACATTTTCAAAATTATTTGTTTGATAGAGTATTCGTGGCAGCAGCACTGAATAATATTGTTTGGGTATTATATTGTGAAATAATTATTCGATTTAATTTTGAAACCAAAAGCAAAGGTAACACGGGTGATATTGCGATATTTGCGATCCATAGATAGATAGACTATAGAAATGTTTAATTGTTCGTAATATTTGGTTTCGAGTGCCTATCTTAAAATAACAAATTCAATACTTATAAGCTAGTAAGTTTTATAACAACTAATAACTGATAAATGTACAATATGAAGGTCCCATTTCTCATTATGCTGACATGGCTGTCTGTTGCCACGTGCAGTGGGATTTAATTACTTGTAAATATGGTCGTACTGATTATACAATCAATGTTTATATGATATAAAGTCTAATTTCAAGATTATTCGATAGAATATCTGCATACTTATAAAAATAAGATACAAAATCAAATCCGCTATTGTACCTACGATCTCCAGCATGTTAATTTCACCCTTTCCCACTAACATTAATGAGCAATCGCGTTGTCACGTCATATTCTTACAGTCTCTTTCACTCGACGATGGATCATGCGACCGTTATGTCGCCAGAGTCGTGCGAAAGTGACTACCATTTACCAATCCGAAAGTCGCATCCAATGTTGCCAGTGTCTTAAAATCCGTGACTCATAGGTAGTCGTTCCCCGCAGCGCGGACCTCACAGCCACAATACTACACGGAAACTGGTTAGTTTTCACGACAATCCTAGAATAATAGCTACCACTGCCATCGCTTAGTCATCGGACCATGTCTATTATAGTTCTTGCTATTTTTAACTCGATTTCCTTTGCTATTATCACGACCCATTGTGGAAGCACCCAGTTAATGAAACATGCACCGTTTCGGTTGACTGACTCCGACTTTTACACTGTGTAGATTTTAATTAAAATACACACAAATTCATTATGCTACACCCTAGTACAGCATGAAATATGGCCAGGGTATTTAACCTAAGTATATTAATTATCTCTGCGTTATTTTCAGATAGCTGAAACAAATATATGAACAATTTGAAACTACTCAAGCGATGTCATGCGGGTTTTAAATTGGTAAGTGTTATCTCTCCATTCAATATTTGCTTCTTAATTATAATTTTGCTTGAATTCGTAATAGTTGAAATAAAATAAAATCTTAAGCTTAAAAATACCGACATACACAATATTTCATGTGCTCAAAAATAAGTACCTACCCAAAATAAGTAGGCATTTTATGTGCATGATCTTTTAACGAAACCTGTGGCGGAACTTTTGGCGTCATTGGTTTTGAGCCATAATTTAATACGTTAAGTATTAATAAGTATATTCCAATTAAGTTTTGCCTTTGTCTAGTTATATCTACCTATCTACCTATTATATGTCCGCTTTATTCTCGCCCTCGTGCTCAGCTTTCTTCCATCACGCGGAGGTCACTCTACAAATATTAGCCCGAACCTACTTAGTTTACGGAGTGCTTGTGTCTTGTTGACGGTCATTCTCCAGATTTGTGCTAGAATCCTAATTAACACGTCGCTTTTTTTCCACTTGCTTTTCAATGAATATCTTTAAAACATAGTAACATATTGATCGTAGAAACTTAAATGTCTATGCGTCACTTTATAATTATGAAAGGATAATTATTTAAAAAACAATCAAAATTCATGTGACGTGTGAATTAGAAAAAGGACGTGTTCATTAGAACATTACACTTTTGGAGGGCGCGTGAATTATGAAAACGACGCGTTAATTATAATATTTTAGATTTTGCTTGACGTGTGAATTAGAAAAAAAAAGTTACAAACTAACCTTTCATTCCATATTCGAGAAAATATTATTTACGTAGGTATAAGTGGTGAGTTTTTATCGATAGATATCACTTATTCCATATATTTTATAACCAATTTCTAATTAACGCGGTCATTTTTGACGCGTGAATTAGACGCGTTATTTAGGTTTTCTTGAAAAATAAAAAATATCTTGTTTTTTGTACATGCAATATACTACAGAATCTAATATGTATTAAATAATGCGATTTTTAATGTATACTGTAATTCTCGGCGCAATAGAGTTACTAGTTGAATTTTAAAATGTGAACGTGTTAATTAGAAATTTTGTGAACCAAGCCGCGTGAATTAGAGACAATGGTTCATAGTCTCCTTCCAGAACACAACTGACACGCCCATCCTACACAGGACTCTAGACACGACTGTGGGCTAGACCGAAAGGCGATAGTGAGGTCCGTACCTACATTCAGAGTGCTCGTATGACAATGACTAGATGTGACGCGTCAATTAGGACAGGTTTCGAGACAAAGTGTTGATCGTTGATATCTTAGTCATATAGTACTTTATTCATTTGATATTTTTTGTACCATTAAAAGGTATTTTGTTTTGTTCAAAGAACTAGCTTTCGTTGGCGTTTCTTCATATATATCGTAAGGAGAAATTAATATGTTAGTGAATCGGGTAGTGGGACGCGACGTGTGAATTAGGAGAATGACCCTTAACGTGTTTTTTTCTACCCTTTGTGTTTAATATACGTACATGAAAATTCATGTACAGCTGAAAACGCATACAGTCTATGCTCAAAAAATATAATATATGAGAAAACTTATAGTTTAATATTTTTAAAGAGCGAAGACATGTAAAAATGCACGCCTGGAGAATGACCGTTGACACACTTCCCACGTCGGAAAATTAAACCTCTGCGAAGTTCTACCTACGGATGAACGTAGGTCAGAGTGTTTCCACATCTTGCTTGTGTAAATAATTATATATATTTCTTGAATGGATGATACAAATTCATTGGAAGCTAAACTAGTCTAGTAGTATATTTGTAAAACAGGCGAAGATGAAGTACTTAACCCTTAAGCAGACATAGGCAATATATTTACCACATGCGGCACTTGAAATCGTAATTCTATTTACAACAAGTAAGACTGACATTTGATTGTTATTTTTGATCTGTCAACCTGCCTAAGGGTTAAAATCATACAAATTAGGTCGTCAATATTATAATCTCATGTGGTATTAATAAAATGTGGTAATAATTAAAATGTTAGTAGTAGCGTGAGAAAGACTGTATTTTACTGCTTAATTGTAGCTAATGTTGCAACTAAGTATCTTGGAGATATTACTTTGTGTAATAACACTGCTTAGTTATGATCCCGTGTGTAATTTTATACTTATCAATATAAAACAAAATCACGTTTATCAACACCATTTTAATTTAACTACTTCATGTTTTTTTTTTACTAATGCGGTACTTATCAATATACTTTTGTAACAAATCTTTTAAGCTATTTTAATAGTACCTAATGGCTAATAGATACCTACTTGACACGAAACAATCCATTTTACTTTATGTTGATTTGGAATTATTGGTCAAGAACATAAAAAGCCGGTTATATCGTCAATTCTATCAATTCGTATCAAAAATATTAGTTAATTTCTTTATTCGATGACTAATGTCTTACTTTCCAAATTATATAATTCATATTATCTTGTTTGCTTTATTTCCCATTTGTATAGAACTTGCCTTTGCATTATTTGCTGTCTGTATATACATTTGACGTCTCCGGTACAGACAGGACATTGCCATCATAGCAACGAGCAAGACAGATTGCTTCTAGGAGTTGTAGGTCAGGCATATTGCATTCCAAGACAAGCACCAACCACGAATTGAATCCGCATTCAATTCAAGCTCAACTGAACTATACTAGTAGCAGTGTGTTGTGCTTTTACATTAGGTTATATGCCTAACACATTATTTCGCACATTGTACGATTTTTGCTTTGCTTACCCAGGTTTTAACGATATCGGGACTTATTTCGCGTTAACCGCGGGTGTAACATTACGCCCGAAACGTCACGATAATATTAAACGTAAGTTTACGCAATTAAGTCCCGTTGTCGTTAAGCTATGAGTGATAATCATGAAAGTTTAAACCAATATATTGCTTATCCAGGGTCCCATTACTAATCATACCCTGTCCTACCTTTGATAATTCGTATCATCTAATTTAATACAAAAATATGAAGAAAAGTTGATAAAGAAAAACAATTGCTCATGAATATCAACTCGAGCTTCGTTACCAATCAGCACGGCAGCCAGGGATTTGAAAATGTCGAGCATTATCTGTCCTCAACACATAGCTCACAGGATTTGGAGGAAACCTTAAGCTTACCTTTAATTTTCTTAGAGGCCAGAAGAAATGCGATAATTGATGTCTTCGTAAACACTGATCTACCATAAGCATAAGGGGCGTACCGATGGAAACTTGGCAAATTCAAATGTAAAAATCGGGACAATATAATTATATAATTTTAATGAATATATATTTTTTGTTGCCCCTGCAATTTCAGTATTCACAATAAATACACGAAGCGAAATCAGCGCCAAAAACTATTAAAGATATTTATAAGCATAATTAAAGGATTTCATAAGGAACACGGGAAGAATGACCAGATTTATTGACGGCAGTCCCATAATTTAGAAAACTGCATACAGAAAAAGAAAAAAAATGTTTGAAAGAGATAGTTTTGAAGATGTTTCGAAGAAGCTGTACTGTGAGTACCGGAAATGAAGTAGTAACACAAAGGTACTAACTACAGTCAAGTTAAGACCTCCTGATTAATTTCCAAAGCTTGAAATCATAGCTACCTAACTATGTATATCGATTTTGTTATATAAAAATTTACAGTTTTTTTATCGGTACACCCTTTAATTCACAGCATCTTTTGCGAGGCACAGCTTTATGTAATATACTCAAAGAGGATAAACTGGATCAAATGGTAACAAGACTACC
>JALPQI010017514.1:0-17657 GCA_025490895.1 Thaumatotibia leucotreta | reverse complement strand
AAGAATTTGCATTCAGAAAGTAGGATTTGAAGAAACCAATGATGGAAACAAATCGGGAATCTTGGAGAAACCGGTTGGAGTCGGTTTTTAAAATTTTTAATTTGGTGATTATATCTTCTTCGTTTACCGCGAGGAATACACATGAAATCCCAACCCTTGTAAAGTGTTCGGAAAGTCGGGATGAAGTTAATAGTACATTACTATAGAGGACGGGAAACGAAGGGTTACAGGCCAAGTAGATATATCTGGCCGAAGGAACTGAGGCCAGATAGGGATACGCGGCCTGTAACCCTGTTTCTCGCCGAGATTTGTATAGTGCTTTTCTCAAACTTGCCATGAAATAAAACGAACTGATTTCGCCGAACCATACTATTTCATTTGTAAATAAACTAATAGTATAGTATTGTAAAACATTAAAAAAAAACATTCGCGCCTAACTTTTTTTTATCTGTTTGAGATATCCTTTTTTTTTCTGTGGCTGAATGTCAAAACCTAGTGTCACAATTTGACGTTTCAAAACAAAAGACAGTTTGTTTGCAGTTCTAGATGTGAAATAAATACATGAAATCTATTTACATATCATCTTAGTATTTGACACCGGATACATAGTATTTCCGGGTTTAATTTAAAGTAAGATCAACATTCCGTAGCAAGTTTGAGATCATGATATCAGCCGAAAGACGTCCACTGCTGAACATGCCTCCCCCAAAGATTGCCGCAATGACCGGTCCTAACGGGTGGTTTATCTATAAAAAAAATGTAAATACGCTGCACCAGATACGACCCGCATCGGGTCTCTAAGGCGGCGACCAATTATTGATTGACTTATACACTGTTGTGTCAACAACTCAAAGGACTATGCGTCAAAATTGACCAAAATCCAACAGAGTTGGGAGTAGTGTCATTAAAAAGGAAATATGAAACATACATAGTGGCTAAACACATATACTGTCCTTTTGGCAGTTATTTAAAAAGGACTGCTTATATACTTTATTTAATTTTATGGCTCGAAAGTTGAATTCCATTGGATAATTTCATATAAGTAAGGCGTTCAGGTACTTTCTAAGTAAATCACCGTCGTCCAGACGCCATTCATCATAGTTTTACTCTGACTAAAATACAAATATCTCAGTTTTGCACTGGAATTAAACATAGCGCTTATAGAATGAAATAAACTACGAACAAATAAAACATGGAAGCCGCACGCCATACTAAATTGCCTCTCAAAAACGGTCCTGAATTTTAGTTGACAAGTGTCACCCCCTCTTCAATGCATCACGGTAATTAATTTCAATATCAACCTATAAAAACTTAAGCCGCTATTTAAAAATAGTTGTGATTGGTCTGTCAAAGTTTTAATTGGCTATATTCTATAAGCATTTGTCAAAGATGTTGCGCAGAAATATGCGCGGTGTTAAGAAAAGCTCTATGTCCTGCCCATCTTGGCACAATTTAACAATTGTGTTTGGGGGCATTTTTGAGCTGGTGTTAGAAGTCCATGTTATACAGGGTGTTTTTTTTTTTCGACCGTTCAAATTCTACGTAGTGAATGTGTAGGTCATACTGACCAACTTTTACTATGGGGACAAAGTCGAAATCGCGAAAAAAAAATCAGCTGTTTCATACATTTCGGCCGGCGTAATGCAGCCAATTTGTATGAAACAGCTGATTTTTTTTTCGCGATTTCGACTTTGTCCCCATAGTAAAAGTTAGTCAGTATGACCTACACATTCACTACGTAGAATTTGAACGGTCGAATAAAAAAACACCCTGTATATGGTCGCAGGAAGTAAATATAAAAACATACTTGATGACACAACAGCTGGGTTTTCGGTCCAGTTTCCCTACAACATTGCTGCCCTAGTGGTTCGATAATACTAGAACACTGACCGTAACGGCGTTGATTTCGCTCTCAGCCTCTGTAGCCTAGTTGGTAGTGACCCTGCCTACGAAGCTGGAGGTTCCGGGTTCGAATCCCGGCGAGGGCATTCTTTGTGTATTTATTTATCACAAATGTTTGTTCCTTGGTCATGGCTGTGTATATATCTAAGTATCTATACGTATCTATCTATTATATATATCGTCGCCTGGTACCCACAACACAAACCTTAATTGAGCTTACCGTGGGACTAGGTTGATTTGTGTAAGATGTCCCAAGATATTTATTTATTATTTATTTATTCATGCCCCGGGAAGGTCTGCTTGCTGCTTGCTTGACATCACGTCGCCGGTGTGGCCGAACTGTCCGCATTGCTGCCCTGGTGGTTCGACAATACTAGAACACTGACCGTAACGGCGTTGATGTCGCTCTCATGCCCCGGGAAGGTCTGCTTGCACTGGCAGTCGCGGATGTCCCACAGCTTGGCGGACGCGTCGCAGGCGCCTGAGACGAACGTGCGCTGGTCGGGCGCGAGCGAGAGGGACATCACGTCGCCGGTGTGGCCGAACTGTCCGCATTGCTGCCCTGGTGGTTCGACAATACTAGAACACTGACCGTAACGGCGTTGATGTCGCTCTCATGCCCCGGGAAGGTCTGCTTGCACTGGCAGTCGCGGATGTCCCACAGCTTGGCGGACGCGTCGCAGGCGCCTGAGACGAACGTGCGCTGGTCGGGCGCGAGCGAGAGGGACATCACGTCGCCGGTGTGGCCGAACTGTCCGCATTGCTGCCCTGGTGGTTCGACAATACTAGAACACTGACCGTAACGGCGTTGATGTCGCTCTCATGCCCCGGGAAGGTCTGCTTGCACTGGCAGTCGCGGATGTCCCACAGCTTGGCGGACGCGTCGCAGGCGCCTGAGACGAACGTGCGCTGGTCGGGCGCGAGCGAGAGGGACATCACGTCGCCGGTGTGGCCGAACTGTCCGCATTGCTGCCCTGGTGGTTCGACAATACTAGAACACTGACCGTAACGGCGTTGATGTCGCTCTCATGCCCCGGGAAGGTCTGCTTGCACTGGCAGTCGCGGATGTCCCACAGCTTGGCGGACGCGTCGCAGGCGCCTGAGACGAACGTGCGCTGGTCGGGCGCGAGCGAGAGGGACATCACGTCGCCGGTGTGGCCGAACTGTCCGCATTGCTGCCCTGGTGGTTCGACAATACTAGAACACTGACCGTAACGGCGTTGATGTCGCTCTCATGCCCCGGGAAGGTCTGCTTGCACTGGCAGTCGCGGATGTCCCACAGCTTGGCGGACGCGTCGCAGGCGCCTGAGACGAACGTGCGCTGGTCGGGCGCGAGCGAGAGGGACATCACGTCGCCGGTGTGGCCGAACTGTCCGCATTGCTGCCCTGGTGGTTCGACAATACTAGAACACTGACCGTAACGGCGTTGATGTCGCTCTCATGCCCCGGGAAGGTCTGCTTGCACTGGCAGTCGCGGATGTCCCACAGCTTGGCGGACGCGTCGCAGGCGCCTGAGACGAACGTGCGCTGGTCGGGCGCGAGCGAGAGGGACATCACGTCGCCGGTGTGGCCGAACTGTCCGCATTGCTGCCCTGGTGGTTCGACAATACTAGAACACTGACCGTAACGGCGTTGATGTCGCTCTCATGCCCCGGGAAGGTCTGCTTGCACTGGCAGTCGCGGATGTCCCACAGCTTGGCGGACGCGTCGCAGGCGCCTGAGACGAACGTGCGCTGGTCGGGCGCGAGCGAGAGGGACATCACGTCGCCGGTGTGGCCGAACTGTCCGCATTGCTGCCCTGGTGGTTCGACAATACTAGAACACTGACCGTAACGGCGTTGATGTCGCTCTCATGCCCCGGGAAGGTCTGCTTGCACTGGCAGTCGCGGATGTCCCACAGCTTGGCGGACGCGTCGCAGGCGCCTGAGACGAACGTGCGCTGGTCGGGCGCGAGCGAGAGGGACATCACGTCGCCGGTGTGGCCGAACTGTCCGCATTGCTGCCCTGGTGGTTCGACAATACTAGAACACTGACCGTAACGGCGTTGATGTCGCTCTCATGCCCCGGGAAGGTCTGCTTGCACTGGCAGTCGCGGATGTCCCACAGCTTGGCGGACGCGTCGCAGGCGCCTGAGACGAACGTGCGCTGGTCGGGCGCGAGCGAGAGGGACATCACGTCGCCGGTGTGGCCGAACTGTCCGCATTGCTGCCCTGGTGGTTCGACAATACTAGAACACTGACCGTAACGGCGTTGATGTCGCTCTCATGCCCCGGGAAGGTCTGCTTGCACTGGCAGTCGCGGATGTCCCACAGCTTGGCGGACGCGTCGCAGGCGCCTGAGACGAACGTGCGCTGGTCGGGCGCGAGCGAGAGGGACATCACGTCGCCGGTGTGGCCGAACTGTCCGCATTGCTGCCCTGGTGGTTCGACAATACTAGAACACTGACCGTAACGGCGTTGATGTCGCTCTCATGCCCCGGGAAGGTCTGCTTGCACTGGCAGTCGCGGATGTCCCACAGCTTGGCGGACGCGTCGCAGGCGCCTGAGACGAACGTGCGCTGGTCGGGCGCGAGCGAGAGGGACATCACGTCGCCGGTGTGGCCGAACTGTCCGCATTGCTGCCCTGGTGGTTCGACAATACTAGAACACTGACCGTAACGGCGTTGATGTCGCTCTCATGCCCCGGGAAGGTCCGCTTGCACTACTTTCTAAGTAAATCACCGTCGTCCAGACGCCATTCATCATAGTTTTACTCTGACTAAAATACAAATATCTCAGTTTTGCACTGGAATTAAACATAGCGCTTATAGAATGAAATAAACTACGAACAAATAAAACATGGAAGCCGCACGCCATACTAAATTGCCTTTCAAAACGGTCCTGAATTTTAGTTGACAAGTGTCACCCCCTCTTCAATGTATCACGGTAATTAATTTCAATATCAACCTATAAAAACTTAAGCCGCCATTTAAAAATAGTTGTGATTGGTCTGTCAAAGTTTTAATTGGCTACATTCTATAAGTATTTGTCAAAGATGTTGCGCAGAAATATGCGCGGTGTTAAGAAAAGGTCTATATCCTGCCCATCTTGGCACAATTGAACAATTGTGTTTGGGGGCATTTTTGAGCTTGCGTTAGACGTCCATGTTATATATGGTCGCAGGAAATAAATATAAAAACATACTTGATGACACAACAGAGCTGGGTTTTCGGTCCAGTTTCCCTACAACATTGCTGCCCTAGTGGTTCGACAATACTAGAACACTGACCGTAACGGCGTTGATGTCTGTCTTTCAAAAACGGTCCTGAATTTTAGTTGACAAGTGTCACCCCCTCTTCAATGCATCACGGTAATTAATTTCAATATCAACCTATAAAAACTTAAGACGCCATTTAAAAATAGTTGTGATTGGTCTGTCAAAGTTTTAATTGTCTATAGTCTATAAGTATTTGTCAAAGATGTTGCGCAGAAATATGCGCGGTGTTAAGAAAAGCTCTATGTCCTGCCCATCTTGGCACAATTTAACAATTGTGTTTGGGGGCATTTTTGAGCTGGCGTTAGAAGTCCATGTTATACAGGGTGTTTTTTTTTCGACCGTTCAAATTCTACGTAGTGAATGTGTAGGTCATACTGACCAACTTTTACTATGGGGACAAAGTCGAAATCGCGAAAAAAAAATCAGCTGTTTCATACATTTCGGCCGGCGTAATGCAGCCAATTTGTATGAAACAGCTGATTTTTTTTTTCGCGATTTCGACTTTGTCCCCATAGTAAAAGTTGGTCAGTATGACCTACACATTCACTACGTAGAATTTAAACGGTCGAAAAAAAAACACCCTGTATATGGTCGCAGGAAATAAATATAAAAACATACTTGATGACACAACAGAGCTGGGTTTTCGGTCCAGTTTCCCTACAACATTGCTGCCCTAGTGGTTCGACAATACTAGAACACTGACCGTAACGGCGTTGATTTCGCTCTCAGCCTCTGTAGCCTAGTTGGTAGTGACCCTGCCTACGAAGCTGGAGGTTCCGGGTTCAATTCCGGCGAGGGCATTCTTTGTGTATTTATTTATCACAAATGTTTGTTCCTTGGTCATGGCTGTGTATATATCTAAGTATCTATACGTATCTATCTATTATATATATCGTTGCCTGGTACCCACAACACAAGCCTTAATTGAGCCTACCGTGGGACTAGGTTGATTTGTGTAAGATGTCCCAAGATATTTATTTATTTATTTATTTTTTTATTATTTATTTATTAATGCCCCGGGAAGGTATGCTTGCTGCTTGCTTGACATCACGCCGCCGGTGTGGCCGAACTGTCCGCATTGCTGCCCTGGTGGTTCGACAATACTAGAACACTGACCGTAACGGCGTTGATGTCGCTCTCATGCCCCGGGAAGGTCTGCTTGCACTGGCAGTCGCGGATGTCCCACAGCTTGGCGGACGCGTCGCAGGCGCCTGAGACGAACGTGCGCTGGTCGGGCGCGAGCGAGAGGGACATCACGCCGCCGGTGTGGCCGAACTGTCCGCATTGCTGCCCTGGTGGTTCGACAATACTAGAACACTGACCGTAACGGCGTTGATGTCGCTCTCATGCCCCGGGAAGGTCTGCTTGCACTGGCAGTCGCGGATGTCCCACAGCTTGGCGGACGCGTCGCAGGCGCCTGAGACGAACGTGCGCTGGTCGGGCGCGAGCGAGAGGGACATCACGTCGCCGGTGTGGCCGAACTGTCCGCATTGCTGCCCTGGTGGTTCGACAATACTAGAACACTGACCGTAACGGCGTTGATGTCGCTCTCATGCCCCGGGAAGGTCTGCTTGCACTGGCAGTCGCGGATGTCCCACAAATCGTGTCATCAGCAAATAATACAATGTCATATTTCTCTCGCACAAGGTTAGGAAGATCATTGATATATACCAAAAACAAAAAAGGACCCAAAATTGATCCCTGAGGTACTCCAAGAGCCACAGGCGACCCGCATGATTGAGTTCCATTAATAACCACTCGCTGTGTCCTATCCGAAAGATAAGAAGATATAAGCTCAAGGGCAACATTTTTAACCCCATAATAGCTTAATTTCCTTTTTAAATTTTCATGGTCAACACAGTCAAAGGCTTTCGAAAGATCACAGAATATTCCAACAGCATCTTGAGCTTTATCCCAGGCGTCAAAGATGTGTTTAAGGAGGACAGCGCCGGCTTCACTGGTAGATCGGCCACTAGTAAATCCAAACTGATTACTATTGAGCAATTTGTTACGATTAATTGCTGCCCTCGTGGTTCGACAATACTAGAACACTGACCGTAACGGCGTTGATGTCGCTCTCATGCCCCGGGAAGGTCTGCTTGCACTGGCAGTCGCGGATGTCCCACAGCTTGGCGGACGCGTCGCAGGCGCCTGAGACGAACGTGCGCTGGTCGGGCGCGAGCGAGAGGGACATCACGTCGCCGGTGTGGCCGAACTGTCCGCATTGCTGCCCTGGTGGTTCGACAATACTAGAACACTGACCGTAACGGCGTTGATGTCGCTCTCATGCCCCGGGAAGGTCTGCTTGCACTGGCAGTCGCGGATGTCCCACAGCTTGGCGGACGCGTCGCAGGCGCCTGAGACGAACGTGCGCTGGTCGGGCGCGAGCGAGAGGGACATCACGTCGCCGGTGTGGCCGAACTGTCCGCATTGCTGCCCTGGTGGTTCGACAATACTAGAACACTGACCGTAACGGCGGTGATGTCGCTCTCATGCCCCGGGAAGGTCTGCTTGCACTGGCAGTCGCGGATGTCCCACAGCTTGGCGGACGCGTCGCAGGCGCCTGAGACGAACGTGCGCTGGTCGGGCGCGAGCGAGAGGGACATCACGTCGCCGGTGTGGCCGGTGAATTGTCCGCATTGCTGTCCGGTCTCGATGTCCCAGAGGGCGCTGGACAGGACATTCAAACCATAATCATAACCAGTTTGTCGGGTTTCAAGAAACAAGTTCGTTACGTTTTGTTTAATACTTAAGTAAGTTACTTTAATTTTGCTTGTTTTGTTATTATCTGATCTCTTTATTTATTAAGTGCTTGAATGGGTACTTAATTACAATTGTAGGATTTACAACTGTTTGCATAATATATTTGTATTAATATAGGAAACTTTAGGCCTGTTCTATGTTAATTTCGCATGGTAAAATTTGTACATGGCTGTTTGTTTTCTAAATAAATTAAAAAAAAAAATAATAATAATAATTCGTCGGCTTACAAGCAAAACTCACTATAAAAACTGCCACTACTCTTAGCAACCTCTTATGTCAGAACTGAGATAAGAGATTTATTTCAAGTAGGTATTTGTTACTTAGTGAGTTTTGCTTCTCAACTGACAATATAAAGCAGTGCAAAAATTGAAAAATGGAATCGAAGTCCTATTAACTGGACGAAGTTAAGGTCTGTCAATGAAATTTAAATCTTACGTCAAAAGGAAAAGTCATAAACAGTGACAAATTTCATTGGTATACAGTTGAGGTCAAAGATATCGTTACAGTTTAGGTGCGAAAAATATATTTACGCGACTTTATTGCCGTGACATTAAAGTCGTGTAAATATATTTTTGGTGCCTAAATCGCAATGATATCTTGACGTCGACTGTACAACATTAGTATGTATACTTTGTAATCTACATTACAAAGGAAACATACTAATGTTATTGACATTGCCCATCTCTGGTCAGTAAAACATTACAATACAATACACTCTTTATTGCACACCTCGTAACATAAAAAAGAAGATAACAAAAAATTCGAATCTTAAAGGTAGTAACACAACAGGCGGTCTTATCGCTAAAGAGCGATCTCTTCCAGACAACCTTTGGGCAATGAATCAATGCAACCAGTAAAAAAACATTAATAAATTTACGAATTAGGTAGGTGCTTCCGCAGCGAATAGTACAGGTACATACCAGGTCATGTCGCCGGAGCTAGTAAGGATCTGGTTGTCGTCGAGGAAGCGGCAGCAGGACAGGTAGCCGGAGTGTCCCGGCAGCTCGCGGGACACGCGCACGTTGCCCTCACGGGTCTTCAGGCTGTAACAAAATTATCATTAACCATTGTTGTTCGAAAACGAAAGTCTTTGATCGAGGACCAATGATGACCAGAGTCGCGTTTTATAAAGTTACAATTTACAATTTCGCTGTTTGCCTCTCTAACGCACGCACATATTGGCTAGAAAGAGAGGCAAACAGCGAAATTGTAAATTGTAACTTTATAAAACGCGACCCAGAGATCGGATTTTTGTGCGACATCTCATACTAAATGTCATCAAAATGACGTAAGTCACTAAGAATGTCGCAAATCCATCCGATCTCTGGTGATGACTTACAGCGCCGAAACATGGTCCTTCACTATCGGCCTTACCTGAAAGCTCAAAGTCACTCAACGAACTATGGAGAGGGCTATGCTCGGGGTTTCTCTACGTGATCGAATCAGAAATGAGGAGACCCGTAAACGAACAAAAGTCACGGACATAGCTCTCCGGATTAGCAAGCTGAAGTGGCAATGGGCGGACCACATTGCACGCAGACCAGATGGCGGATGGGGTCGAAAAGTGTTCGACACGAAGTTATGAGTTTATTTTATAACGATTTTACAATCGCCTCAGCTAACACTTCAGCGTCTCTAGACTTATTAAAGTATAGGGTAAACTATAAGCCACACGGTCTGTTCTACAATACCTGGATAAGTCTATGCGTCAGATAAAATTATCATTATTATTTTCTCCAAGACTATAAAGAAAAGGATAGCTAATATTTGTCTGGCAGATTTGTTTTTGGAGTTGGTCACAGTTTTAAGGATTTTAATTAAACAAGACAAAGATATTGCTTATGAAATTTCCATGTGACATCAGTGTGTGTGACTGTTTTTCATACCAGCCAAACTTTTGACGAAACCATTTCGTGGTAAACCCGACACTTGTTTTTTTATCTTATTTTAGAAAGTCTCTCTCTCCTCAGCATGATTATTCCCGTCTGATTGTGTGAAAGTATATGTAGATAATTATGTGCCTACCATGAATAAACCACTGAATTATTGACGCGTTTTGCACATTGCGTCTACAATGTTTCCCACTTTACACAATTATTATTTGTGAAAGAATATCAATGACGTCTCGTATAAAACAATCAACAAGTAAGTCACGCGCCATGACTCAGGCTTCGGGTTTAACAGAACTGTCGCAGTCTTTCCTGTTCTATGACCATATACGTCGGAGTATTGTTATGTATTGGTCATTGTTCGGAAGTTCTTTGCACATCATAATTGATAGATATTTTTAAAATTGTAAGCTATGTAAGACAGCGTGGCGTAATGGTATTTTTTTTTATTCTTTCTGAATTTTATATCTGAATCTTGGTTTTGGTTATTCTACTATTTCTACTAGTAAGTCACCTTGATGCACAATGTACAATTTCAGTACACCTCTGAATTTTAGTCTTGGTAATAAATAAATTAGAAATCACCTGTAGCTGGAGCAGATATTATCAAGCCCGCTGCAGAAGAGTTAATTTTTTCTGATTTTTCTGTGTTTAAATAGGGACTCCCCATCGGTCGTGTTTTAAAACATCGCCACTCGTTTCGAATTTCATGTTTTTCGCACTTGTGTCGTAATGTACTATTTAGGTCGGCAAGTGTGATGAAAAATATTGTTTACATCACGGTCGGTAAGCGGAATACTAACTCGAGTCATTAAAAGCCCTCCGCCTGCGGCGTCAGGTTTCTAACACTCGTTAGTAATTCCGTACTTACCTACCTTGATGCACAATGTACTATTTCAGTACACCTCTGAATTTTAGTCTTGGTAATAAATTAGAAATCACCTGTAGATGGAGCAGATATTGTCACGCCTGCTGCAGAAGAGTTCATTTTTTCAGAATGTAGATAGAGATGTTGTCAATACCACCGGCGAGTATCCTATTAAGATTCGAAGAAAACCGCTGTAGCTTTAACTTTCAGTATTTCTTCAGTACACATCTGACTGTCTTAGGTCTAACAGTTGTAATCACCTATAGCTGGAGCAGATATTATCAAGCCCGCTGCAGAAGAGTCACTTTTTTCTGAATTTTATATATAAATCTTGGTTTTAGGTCTTTAAATAGGGTAAGTCACCTGTAGATGGAGCAGATATTATCAAGCCCGCTACAGAAGTAATTTTTTCTGAATTTTATATCTAAATCTTGGTTTTAGGTCTTTAAATAGGGTAAGTCACCTGTAGAAGAGTTATTTTTTTCTGAATTTTATATCTAAATGTCGGTTTTGGTTATAGGGTAAGTCACCTGTAGATGGAGCAGATATTATCAAGCCCGCTGCAGAAGAGTTATTTTCTGAATTTGATATCTAAATGTTGGTTTTAGGTGTTTAAATAGGGTAAGTCACCTGTAGAAGAGTTATTTTTTTCTGAATTTGATATCTAAATGTTGGTTTTGGTTATAGGGTAAGTGACCTGTAGATGGAGCAGATATTATCAAGCCCGCTGCAGAAGAGTTATTTTCTGAATTTTATATCTAAATCTTGGTTTTAGGTCTTTAAATAGGGTAAGTCACCTGTAGATGGAGCAGATATTATCAAGCCCGCTGCAGAAGTAATTTTTTTCTGAATTTGATATCTAAATGTTGGTTTTGGTTATAGGGTAAGTGACCTGTAGATGGAGCAGATATTATCAAGCCCGCTGCAGAAGTTATTTTCTGAATGTTATATCTAAATGTTGGTTTTGGTTATAGGGTAAGTGACCTGTAGATGGAGCAGATATTATCAAGCCCGCTGCAGAAGTTATTTTCTGAATTTGATATCTAAATGTTGGTTTTGGTTACAGGGTAAGTGACCTGTAGATGGAGCAGATGTTGTCGAGCCCGCTGCAGAAGAGTTATTTTCTGAATTCTATATCTAAATGTTGGTTTTGGTTATAGGGTAAGTCACCTGTAGATGGATCAGATATTATCAAGCCCGCTGCAGAAGAGTTAATTTATGAATTTTACATCTAAATGTTGGTTTTGGTTATAGGGTAAGTGACCTGTAGATGGAGCAGATGTTGTCGAGCCCGCCGCACGCCACGTACGAGCCGGAGGGTGCGTACGCGCAAGTCATCACCCAGGACGAGCGGAGCGGGATCGCGTGGACCTTGTTCGTGGTGTGGCTGTCCCATACGATCAGCTTGCCGTCGTGGGACGCCGGTACTAGGTTGTTGTACTAGTACATTACGACACTAGTGCGGAAAAATGTTCGTAACTCGTGTCGATTTAAAACACTCCCTATCGGTCGTATTTTAAAACATCGCCACTCGTTTCGAATTTCATGTTTTTCGCACTTGTGTCGTAATGTTCTAGTTAGGTCGGCAAGTGTGATGAAAAATATTGTCACGGTCGGTAAACGGAATACTAACTCGAGTCATTAAAAGCCCTCCGCCTGCGGCGTCGGGCTTCTAAAGGTGCGTTTAAACCAATAGAGCATTCGCTGTTCTAGCGCCCGTTCTACGAAATCAACCAATCACGTTTTGTGTACCGATCGAATTTCGTAGAGTGGGAGGTTAGAACAGCGAATGCTCTTTTAGTTTAACCGCACCTTAACACTCTCGTTAGTAATTCCGTACTTACCTCCCTTGATGCACAATGTACTATTTAAGTACACCTCTGAATTTTAGTCTTGGTAATAAATAAATTAGAAATCACCTGTAGATGGAGCAGATATTCTCCGCCTGCGGCGTCGGGCTTCTAACACTCTCGTTAGTAATTCCGTACTTACCTCTCTTGACGCACAATGTGCTATTTCAGTACACTTCTGAATTTTAGTCTTGGTAATAAATAAATTAGAAATCACCTGTAGATGGAGCAGATATTGTCAAACCTTCTGCAGAAGAGCTCATTTTTCAGAATGTAGATAGAGCAGATGTTGTCAATCAAGCCACCGGCGAGTATCCTATTAAGATCCGAGCAGATATTATCAAGCCCACTGCAGAAGAGTTATTTTCTGAATTTGATATCTAAATGTTGGTTTTGGTTATAGGGTAAGTGACCTGTAGATGGAGCAGATGTTGTCGAGCCCGCCGCACGCCACGTACGAGCCGGAGGGTGCGTACGCGCAAGTCATCACCCAGGACGAGCGGAGCGGGATCGCGTGGACCTTGTTCGTGGTGTGGCTGTCCCATACGATCAGCTTGCCGTCGTGGGACGCCGATACTAGGTTCCTGTACTAGTGCATTACGACACTAGTGCAAAAAACACTCCTTATCGGTCGTGTTTTAAAACATCGCCACTCGTTTCGAATTTCATGTTTTTCGCACTTGTGTCGTAATGTTCTAGTTAGGTCGGCAAGTGTGATGAAAAATATTGTCACGGTCGGTAAACGGAATACTAACTCGAGTCATTAAAAGCCCTCCGCCTGCGGCGTCGGGCTTCTAAAGGTGCGTTTGAACCAATAGAGCATTCGCTGTTCTAGCGCCCGTTCTACGAAATCAACCAATCACGTTTTGTGTACCGATCGAATTTCGTTGAGTGGGAGGTTAGAACAGCGAATGCTCTTTTAGTTTAACCGCACCTTAACACTCTCGTTAGTAATTCCGTACTTACCTCCCTTGATGCACAATGTACTATATAAGTACACCTCTGAATTTTAGTCTTGGTAATAAATAAATTAGAAATCACCTGTAGATGAAGCAGATGTTGTCAAGCCCGCTGCAGAAGAGTTATTTTCTGAATTTAATATCTAAATGTTGGTTTTGGTTATAGGGTAAGTCACCTGTAGATGGAGCAGATATTATCAAGCCCGCTGCAGAAGAGTTATTTTCAGAATTTGATATCTAAATGTTGGTTTTGGTTATAGGGTAAGTGACCTGTAGATGGAGCAGATATTATCAAGCCCGCTGCAGAAGTTATTTTCTGAATTTGATATCTAAATGTTGGTTTTGGTTATAGGGTAAGTGACCTGTAGATGGAGCAGATGTTGTCGAGCCCGCCGCACGCCACGTACGAGCCGGAGGGTGCGTACGCGCAAGTCATCACCCAGGACGAGCGGAGCGGGATCGCGTGGACCTTGTTCGTGGTGTGGCTGTCCCATACGATCAGCTTGCCGTCGTGGGACGCCGATACTAGGTTGTTGTACTAGTACATTACGACACTAGTGCGAAAAACACTCCCTATCGGTCGTGTTTTAAAACATCGTCACTCGTTTCGAATTTCATGTTTTTCGCACTTGTGTCGTAATATACTATTTTGGTCGGCAAGTGTGATGAAAAATATTGTTTACATCACGGTCGGTAAGCGGAATACTAACTCGAGTCATTAAAAGCCCTCCGCCTGCGGCGTCGGGTTTCTAACACTCTCGTTAGTAATTCTTGGTAATAAATAAATTAGAAATCACCTGTAGATGGAGCAGATATTGTCAAGCCTGCTGCAGAAGAGTTCATTTTTTCAGAATGTAGATAGAGCAGATGTTGTCATTCAAGCCACCGGCGAGTATCCTATTAAGATCCGAGCAGATATTATCAAGCCCGCTGCAGAAGAGTTATTTTCTGAATTTGATATCTAAATCTTGGTTTTGGTTATAGGGTAACTCACCTGTAGATGGAGCAAATATTATCAAGCCCGCTGCAGAAGAGTTATTTTCTGAATTTTACATCTAAATGTTGGTTTTGCTTATAGGGTAAGTCACCTGTAGATGGAGCAGATATTATCAAGCCCGCTGCAGAAGAGTTATTTTCTGAATTTTACATCTAAATGTTGGTTTTGGTTATAGGGTAAGTGACCTGTAGATGGAGCAGATGTTGTCGAGCCCGCCGCACGCCACGTACGAGCCGGAGGGTGCGTACGCGCAAGTCATCACCCAGGACGAGCGGAGCGGGATCGCGTGGACCTTGTTCGTGGTGTGGCTGTCCCATACGATCAGCTTGCCGTCGTGGGACGCCGATACTAGGTTGTTGTGCTAGTACATTACGACACTAGTGCGAAAAACACTCCCTATCGGTCGTGTTTTAAAACATCGCCACTCGTTTCGAATTTCATGTTTTTCGCACTTGTGTCGTAATGTACTATTTTGGTCGGCAAGTGCGATGAAAAATATTGTTTGCATCACGGTCAGTAAGCGGAATACTAACTCGAGTCATTAAAAGCCCTCCGCCTGCGGCGTCGGGCTTCTAACACTCTCGTTTGTAATTCCGTACTTACCTCCCTTGACGCACAATGTGCTATTTCAGTACACTTCTGAATTTTAGTCATGGTAATAAATAAATTAGAAATCACCTGTAGATGGCGCAGATATTGTCAAGCTTGCTGCAGAAGAGTTCATTTTTTCAGAATGTAATTAGAGCAGATGTTGTCCATCAAACCACCGGCGAGTATCCTATTAAGATCCGAGCAGATATTATCAAGCCCGCTGCAGAAGAGTTATTTTCTGAATTCTATATCTAAATGTTGGTTTTGGTTATAGGGTAAGTGACCTGTAGATGGAGCAGATGTTGTCGAGCCCGCTGCAGAAGAATTATTTTCTGAATTTGATATCTAAATGTTGGTTTTGGTTATAGGGTAAGTGACCTGTAGATGGAGCAGATATTATCAAGCCCGCTGCAGAAGTTATTTTCAGAATTTTATATCTAAATCTTGGTTTTGGTTATAGGGTAAGTCACCTGTAGATGGAGCAGATATTATCAAGCCCGCTGCAGAAGAGTTATTTTCTGAATTTAATATCTAAATGTTGGTTTTGGTTATAGGGTAAGTGACCTGTAGATGGAGCAGATATTATCAAGCCCGCTGCAGAAGTTATTTTCTGAATGTTATATCTAAATGTAGGTTTTGGTTACAGGGTAAGTGACCTGTAGATGGAGCAGATGTTGTCGAGCCCGCCGCACGCCACGTACGAGCCGGAGGGTGCGTACGCGCAAGTCATCACCCAGGACGAGCGGAGCGGGATCGCGTGGACCTTGTTCGTGGTGTGGCTGTCCCATACGATCAGCTTGCCGTCGTGGGACGCCGATACTAGGTTGTTGTACTAGTACATTACGACACTAGTGCGAAAAACACTCCATATCGGTCGTGTTTTAAAACATCGCCACTCGTTTCGAATTTCATGTTTTTTACACTAGTGTCGTAATGTACTATTTTGGTCGGCAAGTGTGATGGAAACTATTGCATCACTGTCGGTAAACGGAATACTACCTACCTTGATGCACAATGTACTATTTCAGTACACCTCTGAATTTTAGTCTCGGTAATAAATAAATTAGAAATCACCTGTAGATGGAGCAGATATTGTTAATCAAGCCACCGGCGAGTATCCTATTAAGATTCGAAGAAAATCGCTGTATCTTTAACTTCTTTAGTACACATCTGACTCCTAGTCTTAAGTCTAACATTTGTAATCACCTGTAGCTGGAGCAGATATTATCAAGCCCGCTGCAGAAGAGTTATTTTCAGAATTTGATATCTCAATGTTGGTTTTGGTTATAGGGTAAGTGACCTGTAGATGGAGCAGATATTGTCAAGCCCGCTGCAGAAGTTATTTTCAGAATTTGATATCTAAATGTTGGTTTTGGTTATAGGGTAAGTCACCTGTAGATGGAGCAGATATTATCAAGCCCGCTGCAGAAGAGTTATTTTCTGAATTTGATATCTAAATGTTGGTTTTGGTTATAGGGTAAGTGACCTGTAGATGGAGCAGATGTTGTCAATCAAGCCACCGGCGAGTATCCTATTAAGATCCGAGCAGATATTATCAAGCCCGCTGCAGAAGAGTTATTTCCTGAATTCTATATCTAAATGTTGGTTTTGGTTATAGGGTAAGTGACCTGTAGATGGAGCAGATATTATCAAGCCCGCTGCAGAAGAGTTATTTTCAGAATTATATATCTAAATGTTGGTTTTGGTTATAGGGTAAGTCACCTGTAGATGGAGCAGATATTATCAAGCCCGCTGCAGAAGAGTTATTTTCTAAATTTTATATCTAAATCTTGGTTTTGGTTATAGGGTAAGTGACCTGTAGATGGAGCAGATATTATCAAGCCCGCTGCAGAAGAGTTATTTTCTGAATGTTATATCTAAATGTTGGTTTTGGTTATAGGGTAAGTGACCTGTAGATGGAGCAGATGTTGTCGAGCCCGCCGCACGCCACGTACGAGCCGGAGGGTGCGTACGCGCAAGTCATCACCCAGGACGAGCGGAGCGGGATCGCGTGGACCTTGTTCGTGGTGTGGCTGTCCCATACGATCAGCTTGCCGTCGTGGGACGCCGATACTAGGTTGTTGTACTAGTACATTACGACAAGTGCGAAAAACATGAAATTCGTGTCGTAATGTACTTTGGTCGGCAAGTGTGATGAAAAATATTGTTTGCATCACGGTCGGTAAGCGGAATACTAACTCGAGTCATTAAAAGCCCTCCGCCTGCGGCGTCGGGTTTCTAACACTCTCGTTAGTAATTCTTGGTAATAAATAAATTAGAAATCACCTGTAGATGGAGCAGATGTTGTCAAGCTTGCTGCAGAAGAGTTAATTTTTTCAGAATGTAGAAAAAGATGTTGTCAATCAAGCCACCGGCGAGTATCCTATTAAGATTCGAAGAAAACCGCTGTAGCTTTAACTTTCAGTGTTTCTTCAGTACACATCTGACTAGTCTTAGGTCTAACAGTTGTAATCACCTGTAGCTGGAGCAGATATTATCAAGCCCGCTGCAGAAGAGTTATTTTCTGAATTTAATATCTAAATCTTGGTTTTAGGTGTTTAAATAGGGTAAGTGACCTTTAGA
>JALPQI010017513.1:0-23502 GCA_025490895.1 Thaumatotibia leucotreta | reverse complement strand
ATTACCGTAAAAATAAATCCACGAACGTGTTTCGAGATATGTGTCAGACATTTGAAAGACACATATCGCTATTGAAAGTCAGCCATATTTGTTTACATTCTTTTTTTTGTTTTCTACTGGCGATGGCGCACGAAATACAGTCGAATGTATCTCCTATTATCTATATTTTACTGATAATAATAAAATGCTTTACTTGTAAAATCAGACAGTACCTCCTATTTTATATCAGATTCATTTATTGTAGATTCATTGTCAAATACATGGCTTCTCGCTGTACTTTTTTTTATAAAGCCTACCTACTTTTAATATTAGAAATTTGAATCAAATAATGCGCACGGTCTGTCCAAAAATCTGCATCTTCCTCTTTTTCCATAAAAGCCTGCTTAATAGTAGCACACAGTAGAGTTGATATAATCGGGACAACTTTGCTCCTGGGGCAATTATACGGGTTTTACCCACCACATACATTAGTTACATTACCCATTGTAAATATTGATTCGCCGAGCCATCCGAGACGGCGTCGTTTAAATGCAATGGCACTCCGATAACCGTCATTACACTCATTATGCGCGATCGATTACTTCTAGCATCTTATTACTACACCTCAGGCAATGTAATCCTGCTAATTTAAAACCAATACTATTGAAACTGTGGCTTCCAATGACATTTAAAAGGCCTACTCTCTGGGCAGATGGTCTGTCAGTATGCTATTACAATAACCTCAGGAAATGCAGCGTCTGTTATTAAATCCTTCTTTTATTGTGCTCAGGTTAGCATAATTCTTCGCTACGTCAAGCACAATCTCTAATAATTTATTGCGCATAACATTCTCGCCCTACATGCTTAACAATTTTGCTACAAAACTTTAAAGAATCCTAGACGCTTGCACGGCCCGCCTAAATGCCTGACATCGCAATCCTTTGCACAAAGACGCATTCCGAATTTGAAATTCCAATATGGCAGCGTGTCACTAACCGTTCAGGGGTATGTTCTTGCTTCTTACCGCTTCAGACTAGTATAACAGCGTACTTCGATTACATTTAGACTTCACGGATGTCGAGTTCATTTTTGACTAGTTTTCTCTCGCGTGAATAATGAAATTAAACGGCCAGCGGACTTCCAATTCCGCAAATTTCGAGGATTTGTCTCTCTCACTCTAATGACGCCTTCGTTGGAGTGACAGAGAAAAATCCTCGAAATGTACGTATTTCGATTTTCGCAGTAGGCCAGTTTACCAAACCGCATGCGCGACACTGCGTTGCAGCGTGGTGCGTTGACCGACGTGACCTCGAGGTCAAGCGGTCAGTGTTAGGGCGCGCCTACACTACCGCTACTCTAGTCTATGGTATCCCTAGGCGTCACAGCCGTGGGAACGTGTGGACGCAACTTTGCATTGAGGTTCTGCAAATAGTCAATATATTAAGCTCTATCGTGTGTAATGGTTAACTGTAGGTGACGTTATAAGCTTTAAGTGGCGTAGCTTGGTAAGTAGTGTTGGGCATACGAGTTTTTGGACATATATCGGTTTTAGTTCTGAGACCTAGTTTTGATAAGTGTAGCGTGGGACGTTTTGTAACTGCACAGTAGGTAACTGGCAAAAATGTGGGCCATCTGCACTGCTTGCTGGTTAATATTAACTACCGATAAGCAGTACTAACAAAATTGAATCCTGATCCACAATAGGAGCTTGTCAGAGTAACATTGAAAGTGAAATTGCAGTAAATCGTACAATTTGACTATCAATGTTACTATGACAAGTTCCTATCGTGGGTCATGATTCAATTTTGTCGATAGTACATTATCAGTTATCTTGGGTAAATTGCTAGTAACTGGCCTCCCTCCAGTAACTGGCCACCTTACATAAAAATGAACTCTATGTACTTACAGTTAGAATTAATTTTGCAAGAGGAAGAGTTATTGACATTGACATGATATATCGTTTTAAAATAAATAGGTACTAACTAACTAAGCACATAGAGTTCAATTTGTATATAAGGAGAGTGGCCAGTAACTAGCAATGTCACAATTTGACACATACTATAATAAAATGGCTACTGTCAGGAATCAAGATAGACTTCAAAGCAGCCGGAGACGATATTTAAAAGTATCATTATATTATCAGCTTCTCAAGTCATTACTCGTGAGGATAGAGCTAACATTTATCTGACAGATGCTGTTAACTGGGAATACAAATATCATCCCTAGGTATCATATTATCTTCATACAGGATACAGGGTGTCCTCTAAAGCCGCGTTTTCACTTACTGTTCTGAGCGAGCATTCGTTCGTTCTTCGGCAGATGAAAACAGGATTCCATATAGCAAAATGTTCGTTCGTCAGCCCACGAACAAGTGAATGCTCACGAATTAGGTTTCAAAAATATATTTACACGACCTTAATGTCAAAGCAATAAAGTCGTGTAGATATATTTTTGGCGCCTAAACCGTAATGATATCTTTGACGTCGACTGTACTATAATATCAATATCACCGTTAAAAGTAAAATAAATGTTTTTATTTTATTTTAAAGTTGTCTGTTTTTACCGAGACCCAGGGCCTTCAGTTACTAGTTGTTACTACGGCTCCGAGATCACCCTGTATACGAGCCAGCAGTAGTGATAAAATATAAGGCTATTCTATAATCCCTAGGGCTGATAATGAATAACGGGTTCGTTCCTTTATTACTATTAAAGACTAAATAATTACAGACTATAAAATGTAAACGCAATATTTCAATATTCCGCTAATCGGTGTAAAACTTTATGGCTTCATTACACGGGTATTGTCTGATCTAAATTTGATCAAGTGATATCTCGGTGTGATGGCCAGTTCCAAAAGGGTGTAAGTTGCGTACAACTTGTAAAGGACTTGTACCTTTTTTCGTGAGAGCTATAGACATCAATATTATTAATCTTCGCCCGGCGCCGGCGTCCGTGCGATGAGATAATTGAAGCTGCTAGGGTTGTCACTTTTCGTTGTAGAGAATTAAAAAAACTGCGCAGTCAAAATAAACACGAAACAAGATATACACGTAAAATAAATTGTTTTAACTACTGGTGTAATAATCTGTATGCAGTGTTGGGCAAAAAGTAATATGATTACTCCTTCCGATTACTTTTGTATCAAATACAAATGTAATATACAGAAGTAATCATATTACTTTTTGCCCAACTCTGTCTGTATGTGGTATTGTGGGAGCTCAAATTTACGATTTTTTAATGCCATTTTTATAGTCTTATAATCTGATATGTAAGACAAAACTAGGACAGAATTGTAGGTAATTTCGAACTTGTGGCCAGTGGCGACATGACCACGCCCAACAAAAAATACTATAGCATTTAAAAAAACCAATTACTTAAATATGAATATTATTCATTTTAATGTATGAACTGAATCCGACACCGTTTGCTAAAAACTAACAAAGGCATTTAGATGCTCAATAATATCCGTGCGACCTAATTATGTATGTACTTCGACCAGAAATCGCATCCATTTCCATTGTGCTACCGGCCTTATAGTGCTGCCATTTATCGCGCTTTAATTCGGTGGAATGATAGGATCGCTGCGTAATATTAATCTTTGCGCCGGCGCCGGTTGCGCGCGCAACGTCGTAATTAAAGCTAGGGTTGTGTTATAGTGTGTCGCTCTTTTGACAATAATTGTTTGATCAAGCGTGCCCAGTGACCGTACCATGACTTTGCAAGTATCGTAACGTTAGGTTTTACTCGATACGTAGAGCTGCTAGGCCATCGTGCTCGCCCCAATATGTCAGTGCGAGCGAGATCGAGTAGGTAAAATCTAACGTATCCTTTACTTTTCAACGCATGATACAGTACTGTAAGCCTCGTGTTTGATAGCAACGCGCTACCTTTTCGTGGCTATCCGTCTCTTTTTAGTCATTATAGCCGGATAGCCACGGGAAGGCCATATGTGGCTCTCAAAAATAAGATGCGCTAAGGCCGCTGAAATCAAATCTTGTATTACCTAAAAAGGACAATCATATTTATTATTATGTAAATCGTCCTAGTCATAAAATAATATTGAAAGCTAGTACATCAATTATGTTAATATAGTTTCGTATTTCGTGTAATAAATTTATTTTATGGTGTAGATGAAATATTTCGTTCAGCAAAAATTGTAATACAATATTCAATCGGTAAGCTGGCAACCCTAGCTAATTACTTTGACATGCGATGCGCAAGATTCTTTATCGTAACCCTTTGAAGCGATCTGAATTAAAATATTTAGAATATACACTGTGCGCCTCATAAAGAAGTTTATCAATCTCATATTTTAAAGATAAACGGGGCTTCGTGTAAACCTTAGATATCGACACCATACTGAAACTAACTGCCCATAATCGCCACGCTGGGCAAGCGGGTTGGCGATCGCATTAGTGTGTCCACTTTTATGACGCTGCTGCCCATCATCATTTCATAATCCCCGAATAGATATACCCGTCAGATAAAATTGTTGCTACCTATCCTTTTCCACAGGCACAGACTAAGTCGATTTGTGAGCGACTCGCCCATGATATTTTATTTACAAAGATGTACAGTCGAGTGCATTAATATATAGACACATTTGAAAGGGATCAGTATGGAGAAGTGTATATATATTAATGCCCTTGACTGTACCTACGCGATTCCCACTGAGACGCAGATCTAGGATTTCGTGCAGGGGGAGCACTGACTTAAGTACTTTATAGTGAAAACTATTTTTTCCTAACTAGTGCGAAAAAAACTAACTTTGCGCACGCTTCGCGCGCGGTATTTTCTCTTTTTGACGCACTTGTTATGAAAAAAAAATCGTCCCTTACACGTGCAAAAACTTTTTTTTAACTCGGGTGGTTGTCGTCGTTTCACTCGGGTTCCAACTTTCACACTTGTCGAAAAATAGTAAATTTCCTAACTAGTGCGGGAAAACTTTTTTTCGGCGAGGGTGAAAGTTGGACACCTAAGTTAAAAAAAATTTTTTGGTCGTGTAAGGGACGATTTTTTTTTTTCATAACAAGTGCATCAAAAAGTGAAATTACTGCGCGCGAAGCGTGCGCAAAGTTCGTTTTTGCACACTAGTTAGGAAAAAATGTTTTGCACCTGCATCGAAATTTACTATTTCAATCGTTAAAATACAGCATCTAGGCATCATCATCAGCCTATGATAGTCCACTGCTGGACGTAGGCCTCTCCATGCGTATAAACGCATTAGGAGGTAAATGCCCATAATTGCCACGCTGGGCAAGCGGATTGGCGATCGCAGTAATGTGTCCACTATGATGACGCTGTTGCCCATCATCAATATTAATCAAATAGGCATCTAGGCATACCTAGGTCCAATCGGGGAGGAGGTTTCAAAGACGCACGGCCGGGTTCCACCCTTACTTGGTAGATATTCCATTTGTTCGTACAAAGCGCTTTGCGTCTTCTTTCCTTATGCGTACTGCCAAGGAGTGGAATTCCCTGCCGGCGTCTATATTTCCAAGATCATATAAACCGTCAACCTTCAAGTCAAGGGTGAATAGGCACCTTCTGGGCAAACTCGCTCCATCGTAGGCCACGTCTCTGCCTTTGGCTAGTCTGTGGCCATGAGTAAGCCTATTTCATATAAAAAAAAAAAAAAAAAAAATGCCCCCATTTCCCCTGTCCACGCCTGTTCCCACACTGGCTTTATCTAACCATGCCTCATACCCATGTAACCGTGTTCGTTACCATGTACGAACCACGTTCACCGATTAACATGACCATTACTGGCTCTGTAGCTGTGTAGCTGTCACATTAACTGTACGGACGCGACAAGCTATTCGTGCTACGGAATGTGGACTAATGTCGGGTGTGTCCGGTGGTAGTGGGGTGTCCGGTAGCGGGACTACCTTACCTAAATATTTCTTATAGAAACATTTTATAGCCTATAAATATCAGTTCACTGGACAACGGCCTCTCCTTAGCCTTTGAGTATGCACGCATTAGGAGGTAAATGCCCATAATCGCTACGCTGGACAAGCGGGTTGGTGATCGCAGTACTGTGGCCACTTTGATTCATGATCATTATCATCATCATATCAGCCGAAAGACGTGCACTGCTGAACATAGGCCTCCCCCAAAGATTGCCATAATGACCGGTCCTGCGACCTTCGCCAGGTCATCAGACCCTTGTGGGGGGCCTACCCACGCTGAGCCTTTAAAAGCTCGCGCTTTTTTTAAAACGCTCCCGACATTTGAAAATTTGTTCACAATCAAATCGCGCATACTTATTTAAACTGAAATAATTAAAATTTCGGGTTTACACTTTTATTGAATAACTTCGTGCCATTTTTATGTCTTAAAGAAAGAGACTTACTTGGTCTTTCCGAACGCGAGTGATTAAGATGAACCGATAAATAAATAATCAAATCAATTAAATTTATCACAAATATCCACAAGCAAAATGTCCAACGCTTACTCGTATAATACCTACGTATCTTTGTTTATTGAATAGATAGTTTAAAAGTTTGAATATTTCAAACACGCCTTCTCTTTTACGCATTTTGAAGATGGATGAGGGGTAGTTGTACGTCTACTGTCAATAAATTGTGGTATTACATTAACGCTAATTATTATATTTATTTCGCTCATTTTGCTAAAGTATAGGTATAGTATCTTTATTTTATATAGCTTACGTCTTTCATTTTTTGTGTTGTAATAAAAATCAATAATAGGGGTAATAAATTAAATTGTAGACTCTCTAACCAACCATTAATCAACTCCATAGGTACGGTTTAAAATCATTAAAAGAAAAAAATATTTTAAAATAAATCGAGCGAGCAACATACAGGCATGCCATACTCCCGCCTTTTAAATCTTTTAATATTCTAATTGACGTCTTGTATCACGCTATTATATGATAAATTTCACAATAAAGTGCCACATTATAAGTTTTTTTGAAAAATTGAAAATCGGTCACGATTCTCGGAGATATTGAGTACCTTCCTACATGAAAAAAATCCGGTTAAAAATTGTTGAAATGGGTCCATCAAACTTTGATTGGTTATAATTATATTCTATTAACATTTTACAAAGGTTTCGCGTGGACATGATATGCACATGCAGTGCACGGTGGTTGCAGTGTACGTACAAGCCTCTACAAAACATAAATCCAGGAAACTATTTACGATTATTGCTATCCTCGCGCCCTCTTGTCACACGTCAATTTCTCTGACGAAAGAAGTTGTCAATCCATAGCCAATCTACCCGCATAAAAACTCTAGCAGTAGTAACAGGCATTTTGTATATAACCATTGGTAGATCTTATGTCTTTGTAATAAGGTACATCATATATCAGTTGATCGTTATAGTACCTAGCTTTTCCAAGCTCGATGACTAAACGGTGATATCAGATAAAATGAATTTGAAATTTATTGCGCGAGAATAAGGTAAAAGTTTAAAGGAATTTTCTAGTCACTTGCAGTTGTTTTATGTGCAGTGGGACAGAGTAACATTAAAGCAGTTTGCTTGCATTTCGCTTGTATTAATAGATCACCTAGTTATCCCAATAAGGGCGTACGCAGCTTTACAATGTTGTTCAATGACCACCTACTATTTAAGCCGTTTATTGCCGTTCATTAAATCAGTGTAGAGCTCGTTCACACGGTATAGTGTGGCCATTTCATTTAAAGTTGTCCCCCAAACTTTTTTGATTTGGATATTCGTGTATGATTTCTAATTTTCTACTCAGAATCTTAGGCTCTTCCGAGGACAAAAGTTTTATTATAGAAATATTATTTTTCATACATTGTGTAACGGAATCGAAGGATCCAAAAATGTATGAACATTTTGAGACATTTTTTCTCTTCTATTTAGTATCGGATCAACATGTGATTCTGAGCAAAATACAGGATGATTCTTGAGATGAGCAAGAGTCAACAGGGTAGTTACTAGGGACTAGGGACAGTCACGCTCTCACATATTTAATATACATTTTCGCCAAACTGTGAGACAGTTTGTTGGCGTTGTGCTCAATTAAATCTTAAACTACGATTAATTATGAATTTTTGACTCTACAATTATCCTTAATTTGGAAAATTTACCCAGGGGCTCAACTCCGGTAAGCTTTGTAGCTATAAAATACACATACTTCTTGCTGAATACAATGTTGCAAACGGATAAAATTCAATTACAAGTCGGTGCAGAATTCAATTCAATAAACCTGTGACGTTAAATTTGTTCTACGAATGTCTACTGGTATTATAGTGGGGTAACGATTTTGCGAGGCTTATGTATTGTATAGGTAATGATTGACTTGATGACTTTATGAATGTTACTTGGAATTAGTTCGTTTGCAAGTACATAGTTTTCAAGCTGAATTCGTTCCTTTCGGCGTCGAGACCTTTGGTCGGTGGGTTACTAGCGCTCTGAGCCTCTTCAAAGACATATCTAAAAGACTCAAAAAATCCTCGGGAGACCCAGTGACGCATTAGCTTGGCAATCCAGCGAGGAAATGCTGCCAGCGTCCTGGGTACCAACTGTAGTTTTAGTTAAGTAATACTTTTAAAATGTTATTTTGTACGTAATTGTAGTTTATTTCATAAAATCATATATTTATTAAAATCATGCGCAAACGCGCGTCTGAGAATAACGAAAATCTAAAATCGTGAATTCGATTATTTTCTCTGTCACTCCAAATACTCCAATAACGGCTCCGTTAAGGTGCATTCAGACCAAAAGAGCATTCGCTGTTCTATCCCCCGCTCTACGATATCAACCAATCACGTTTTGTGTAACGATTGAATTTCGTAGAGTGGGGGGTTAGAATAGCGAATGCTTTTTGGTTTGAATGCACCTTTAGACTGACACATTGACACTGCTCGAAATTTACGTTTTCCGGAATGCGCTGTAAAGGCCCGGCCACGACATTGGTATAAGCCTCTAGAGGCCCGGCCACGACATTGATATAAGGCGACCGGCTTAACGAAAAATCATACATGTGAGAGGGAGTTCCCATATCGGCATCTCGTTCCAACTTATGGATTCGCTCGCCGCTGGTCGCCTTAGACCAATGTCGTGGCCGGGCCATAAGAATTCAAAATAAATGAACCAAAGCATCGGGATACCCGCGAACCAAACAGGACTACCTTTCCAATATCTTGTAAATTTGAACGTGAGACAGGGTTGCCAGTAAAATATAGTACGATACTATATATTATAGTACGGGTACTATAATATATAGTATCGTACTATATTTTACTCGAATGCTACTATATAATATACAAAACCAATATAGTAACTAAATACTATATTTTATTACTTCTTCAGCGGCTTTAATTTTGTGAGTGTTTGGAATTTCGAAACGAACCGAATTCGCGTAATTCGTGCCAACTAAACTTTGACTCTCAATCTGACACTGACAAGTTAAAGTGTGTACTAGGTGTACTATTTTTTTAACATTTAATATTTTTCTTTTAAAAAAAGGTCGCAACCCTACACACTAGTACACTTCAGTTGTGGCGGTAGGCCTAACGCCTATTTTAACACTAATGTCAATCTAAACCTTTATAAAATTGTATCTCGCTCCCCGCTCGCCAGCGGTGTGTGGTAATATGATATAATCTTTAATAATGGTGGGAGCGAGACGAGATACATAGGTATAACATTAAGTTAGACCAACTCATAGTAAGGAAGAACGCTGTAGTAGAAAACAGTCGAGCAGTCAGACATAAAAAATAGTACCTCTATTTATAATATACTTAAATTACAAGGGAGTTAAACTAGAAAGTGCAAACGAGTGTTAATTAGAGCACGAGCCGAAGGCGAGGCTAAAATTTATTACGAGTCTTTTGTCGCCCGCGGCACACTTCATGTTTTTCATCCATCATAGGTACTTGAGAAGGAAAAGACAAGTAAAAATATATTCACGTGAAATTACTTGCAAATGGTCTAAACCATAGCTAAAACAACGTTACATCTGCTCTGATAACTTTTACTTTGATTAGAATTACTAAAAAACACAAAATCTGATATTCCATACAAACAAACCCTGAAATATTATTGTTGGAAGAGCGTGCAGGCTTTATAACGACAAATGTAATAAAGTCGATATATTTTCCATGAGAAATTGTATACATTTAAGCGGTTATATAGATAACCGCTTAAATGTATACTTAATGGATTGTGTAGAGCATTAGGTTAGGTTTTATTTCTTAATATGTGTATATTGTGTATGTGTGTATATGTATGTATATATTATATATGTATGTGTGTATATAAATATAATATATATATATATGTGTGTAAGCGATGCATATAACTTATTTGTTAGCAACCCTATGTGATTGTGTTAGTTTAGGTTAAAATATTATCTAATAAGGAAACTGCAATTCTACAATTTAAAAAAACATAATGTATTGTAATTTAATTGTGTAACTTTTATTTGTAATTATGTAACTTTTACTTGTAATTGTGTAACTTGTGCGACTGTTTGTTTCTTAACTACCTAATAAAATAAAATATAAAAAGGAATCGGATGACGGTCCCATAGAAAAATCATCAATACTCGTATGACCCTCGTCTCTCTTCTTCAATTGATCCTCTAAAATTTGGCCGGTGAATAAAAATTCCACCTGTATAAATATGTATATTTATTTTAATACATATACATTACATATTGTAAATGTAACTTGACTTCCCCTCCAATGACGCTTACACTGTAGTGTCAAAAACTGCTACCTTTGTTTGCCTTTATACCAAGATATCTGAATCCGTATTTTAGTCAAAAAGTATTATTTCCTACAGGATTGCTTTATTAATCAAAATAATCACCAAATTAAAGATTTTAAAAACCGACTTCAACCGATTTCTCCAAGATCCCCGATTTGTTTCCATCATTGGTTTCCTATCATCAAATCCTAGGTACTTTCTGAATGCAAATGTATTAAAATTACCAAAAGGGCCATGCATGTAGGTACCTATAACATTTGAAGAGATCCCTCGATTTCTCCAAGATCCCATCATCAGACCCCAACTTGGTGCCAACGGGACCATCTCGGGGTTATACAGGGTCGATTACTTACAAAAACAAATTCCTAATCGGTTAACAGACATGCAACAACAAAAAAAATTCAATCGAATTGAGAACCTCCTCCTTTTTTGAAGTGGGTTAAAAACAGCAGTTCATGTCAGAAAATGTACACTTTTACGATAGAAACTTGTTTTCTAGAGAAAACAACAAAGGATGAAGTTGAAAGGGGTATAGTAGGTACACCTTAAGCACGCTCCCCACTCGTAAAAAGCGAATTTCGGCGCGGGGCGAAGCGCGTACTTGAAAGATTACAACAAATGTGGAGTGGAGTGCATTATGGCATGTTGTAGCATAATCTCGACAAGATAAACTCTCATTATTGTTTACTATGGTTATCTGATTAAGCTTAACGTGTTTACTGTACGATATAATAACCGTTAGAGCTCGTGGCCCAAAATAAATTCGATCAGCTGTTGTCATTCCGGTGCCGAGATTGCAAAATCGACGTGATGCTTGCGAGTGTGTGGAGACATACATTAACGTCGCGGTATATTCTCCCTGCGAACTCACGCCGCGATTCGCGCACATATTAGTCAGGAGGAGCCTTTATAATTACACGTAAAACATAATAACCTTGCTCGTAAACGTTTTAAAGCCCTCTGTGTTCCCCGTAAGTTGCCGTAGTAAATTTAAGCAGATTTACTGTCTCGCCCTCTCACTCGTACTAATATGCGAGTACGAGCGGGATAGACAGAAATTAAGTCTGCGTTAATAAAGCGGCGGCAGCTCATGATAAGCATACTGTAGTTAGTGTTGTAACACTTGTAACCACCTGCAAGCTAGTTAACACAACATTCCGGGTTTTATGGTAGTACGTACGTACTCAGACTCTATTACCTACTGCCTTGATGAATTACGGGAACTGGCATTCACGTGTTAGGGCATACCTTAAAAGAAATAAATATCTTGGGACATCTCACACAAATCGACCTAGTCCCACGGGAAGCTCAATTAAGGCTGTGATGTGGGTACCGACGATATATTTAATAGATACGTATAGATACTTAAATGATTAATTTTCCGGATTTCCTCCTTTGTTACCGCTATGCAAAGTGTATGGAAAATGGTAACAAGAAAGAAAAAAATCCTTGGGACTTTTTTCCCATTGGGATCAAAAGTGCTCGTGATTCTGAGTTCTGATAAAGGTGCGTTTAAACCAAAAGAGTATTCGCTGTTCTATCCCCCGCTCTACGAAATCAACCAATCACGTTTTGTGTACCGATCGAATTTCGTAGAGTGGGAGGTTAGAACAGCGAATGCTCTTTTGGTCTGCATGCACCTTCACACGAATCGACCTAGTCCCACGGTAAGCTCAATTAAGGCTTGTGATGTGGATACCGACACCGACGATATATTTAATAGATACATACATATAATTATGATTAATTTTCCGGATTTCCTCCTTCGTTACCGCCATGCAAAGAAAATGGTAACAAGAAAGGAAAAAAAATCCTTGGGACTTTTTTTCCCATTGGGATCAAAAGTGCTCGTGATTCTGAGTAGAAATAACCCAACATTTACTCACATAAATTCAAAATTATGAAAATTGTCAAAATAAAAATAAATGCTCATAATGTCTATAACAGCAGGCCTAGCCAAGATGCAATCGTATGCGATAAGCGATAAGTACCTGGGTGCTTAGACAAGTTGCCAATCGCTAACGCTTAATCGTCAATCGTAAACGAAAGGCAGCTAACTGTCTTTGTCGCACTAATATGAAAGAGTGACAGAGAGGGAAAACTACGATACGCTACTAAGCGTTAGCGATTGGCAACTTGGCTAAGCATCCTGGGCATTTCTCCGAGCGTTTCATTCAACCGCCGTGACTTCGGTGGCAGCCTTATCACACGAATCGTGAGAAATGCAAGAACTTTTGGATATATCCGTAGACGTAGTTGACAACTACCAAGATATCCAAAAAAAATACGAGATACCCACGGCAATCGGGTAATAATGTTACCACCGATGTCACGGCGGTTGAAACGCTCGGAGAAATGGCGACCTAATACTCGTAAATGTATGAGAATGACAGATACGAATGAAAAGTCACACATTATTAAGGTCACGTGACTTATCGCTTATCGTATCCGATTGCTGAATGGCATCTTGGTAATCTTGGTATAACTTACAGAACTGGCATTTTTTTTATGTGACGAAGGTAGACAACTGAGTCAACTGAGCTGTCAGCCCACCTGATGGAAAGCAGGAACTGAGGCCCATGGACATAGTGACCAAAAAAGTCTGGAGAAAAACACTAGCCACATACTACGATACAATAGATACCTACTGTCCTTCTGGAACTAAATCGCCGCCTTATGCAAGATGTTTTTTTGTTATACAATCGAAGGTAGACAACTGAGCACTCAGCCCACTTGTTGGAAAGCAGGAACTGAGGCCCATGGACATAGTGACCAAAACATCGCCTATGCGCTGCCTACCCTGAGGATTTAGATGGATTGCCTCTATGCCAGTAATTACACCGGCTATCTTACCCCCAAACCGGAACACAGTACTTACTAACTATTATAGTAGTGTATAGAAGTGCATCGTACATGTGTAGGTACGCTAATTGCTAGCCACACACCGAGGACATTAAGTTGGCATCTTTTGTTTGACTTTTCGACTTGCATGTTGGACAAACAACTGAGAGTCAATGCACTCAGCGTCGCATAAGATTGAATCCAAAGATAAGTTTATAATGTAGACTGTCAACAGGCACAAAAGTACAAAATTCTTTATTTCATCAAACAATAGTTGCTAAAAAAGAAGGAAGTGAAACGAAAGATATTAGTGGTTAATCTGTGGTTTATTCATATTTAAAATAGGTATAGTATTTTATTTACACGTCGCCAGGTCATCAATGTACAAACAATCTTATAAAGTAATTTAATATTTGAAACGGGAGCATTGTGAAGGGTCTTATAACGGTCAATTTATCGTGCTATTCGTCACTTTCGCACTTACAAACTTGTTAGAACGTGACGACAACGATGACAAACGATTAGACGCGGTACCATCATAATCATAAGCCTACTGCCTACACTAATCATAGCCTTGTCGACGATAACAGTCTTGATTTTACCTGGTCTGTACTTAAGACTTGAGTACATTGCTTAACAAAGTAGTTATCCGTTTACGACCGGCCTTTGGAATGCTAACTTCTTAAAGTTGACTATTTCCACTGCCTCTATGTTAAATAGCAGAATGCATTTGTACCCTTAGCTAAAATAAATTAAGAAAATAAGTTTTTTGTGGTCGTCATAATTATGTTCATGGTGGGGATATTACGTTGACCACAGATATTAGTATTTACGACATATTTGAAATACTTTTTTTTATACGTCGAAATACCTAGTTTTAAGTTGCGTTAATGAAGTAAAATTTAATTGTCAGGGTCGCGTTTTATAAAGTTACAATTTACAATTTCGCTGTTTGCCTCTCTTTCTAGCCAATATGTACGTGCGTTAGAGAAGCAAACAGCGAAATTGTAAATTGTAACTTTATAAAACGCGATAAAGCGATAAGGCGCGACCCAGGTCTTTGTTACAAAGAAAGGTCTCTTTGAAGAAATACCAAAAACTGAAAATATTTTACTAATTTTCAGACCTGTAATTGTATTTTGCAGACACGCATGACACAGGCAACTCTATCAAAAAATCGCCTCTGTACTACCTATACTCTATCTATTTTCATCTATCTAGGCAGCTACTTAAAATGTAAAAGGATTTTTTCCACACACGCTGACTACGTTATACAAAATTATGAAAATTGTACAAATATAAATCATACAAAGAACGCCGACTCTTATAATTAACTTGACTTATCAATTGTTTCAGGGCATCAGCGTTCTTGCTCGTCGTCGCAGCGACATGCGGCATCCCTGCGCCGGCTTCGCGCCGCGACAACAGCCTGACGGACGACAGGAAAGAGCCCAGCACCCACGAGCTGCTCAGCTCCCTTGGTCTCAAGAAGCTCACCATCCCCGCCGCACATCACAGGAAGCGCGTCGCCGAACAGGGCCGTCGGCACGCCACCGGCGATTCCAGAATGTTCGTCATCAAACTACCACCCAACACTAGCTACTACACACACGCGGACGCCGCCCCCGCTGCCGCCCGCACCCTACCCCTCCAAATGACAGGCAACGGCAAACCCGCCCGGGTATACCACTGGAACCTACCCGTCCTCCAAAAACTAGCGAAAGACAGACCCCAAGCGAGGTTCGACGATGATGTCGTTGACGTCGAAAGCACCCCGACGTGGCCCAAAGGCCACCACCCGAACTCACTAGACACCTTGGCATACTACGTCCCGGACAAGAAGACGTCATTCCGGAAATATTTCTCAGGAAACGGAAAACCGAAATCGTTCTACGTCCTGCAGAAAAATAAGAATTCGGCGCAGTACCACAGACTACTGCCTTAAGTTTTTTTGATAAGTGAGCCAAAACGAATGAAACTTAACGCGTCTACGATGTAGACGTTTAAATAGTGTCATTCGTTTATATATACATCCGTCAAGTGATTTATTAAATAAGGAAGTTTTTAAACATACAACGACATTAGCAGCTATGTTGATAATCAGTAGGATACTAGGGTACCATTTTGTAAAAGTGCCCATGTTATAGGTAAATATTTTTTATAACAGTATAATAATGTTTAGAGGTTTTCAGAACGGGTGGTAATTACTTTCTTATTAAAAAAAAAAGTTTATTATGAATTATGAAAGATGATCGTTTCCCTACGCACACCAAAACACTGGCCGCATACATATAGTCAGCGGCTGCGTTATTATTGCGGTATTAAGAAAAATAACTTTACTGTTTTCGACATTAAACTTTATTAATTAGTTGGAAAATGTTTAAAAAAATCTCTTCATAAAAATACTGTGGTTGAACAAAATATAATAATAAAATACAATTAAAAACACAAAACTATAAATCTTTAAAAATCGCATCCTGTTCATTCGGAGCGCATAACGCACTGTAACCGTAAGCGCTACCTAATTTCCAGTGTGGTCTATTAAATAAGTACCTGTTTTATTACTGCCAATTAATTTAAAGATAGTTCTGTAGCGTAAATTGCGCTAATTGTGCCTCCAGCCTTTCTCTAAGCACGTCTAGTAATTTATATTAACTATTTCCTAAGTCGCCTACAATTAAATAGCGATTTGTTACTCGCCACGCAGACTGGGGACTGGCATTTACCCGCTTATCGCCAGTTTAGCGTTCAACGAGGGCAATAAATTACACTGGATTAGTATTAGCTTCCATATTTTGCATCAACTAGGAATTATTTTCGATTTTATACCTACGTACTTACTTAAGCGAAATTGGGTTCATTCGTTCATTACGAACATTGGTTTGTTCAACCCTCGCCAATATTCGTGAGTTAGGTACCGTTATTATGCAAATCAAATGATATTTGAAATACAATATGCCGTACAACAAAAATTAAGTAACTTAACAATCGGATTCCTGAACTACCTCTACGAGTTTACATTGGAAGGGAAAAATACAAAAGTGAAAAAGTAACTATAGATGACTAATAGACAAAATGTCATTCTGACGGTGGGTGAAGAATTGAGGATCCAATTTTATCAATAGGTAGTTACCTATGTATGCCTTGGACCATAAATATAACAGACCGATTTGGATTTGACTATGAGGTCTCAAGTACTATCTTTGGTGTCAATCACAATTTAACAACTTTTTAAACTAAAGATTTCAAAAATAATATTAAGTGTTTATTTGGGAAAATGTTCGGGACGCGTCTTTAAATAATTAATAAGTGAGCAGGAATCTTTCAGAACAAAAAAAAACCTTTTTAAAAGTAGCCACTTCGTAAAAGTTTCTTAACATTAGCAATTTATCTACTTATCTATGTAAACGTAGAACTAATTAGTGCTGGAAGCTCTCAAGCCAGCGCATATAAACAGCGGCCTTAATAAAGATTACCCACTTCACCTGCATGTTGATATTACTTTAATCGAGTGCATTAAGTAAACGACATAAAGAGTATATCCTTTCTTTAACATACAGTAATCGCGATGAGACAGGGCTTTTATTGCATCTACTGCAAGTAGGAAATAGTCAAGCAATTTCATTTTAATTTTATTTCGTGTTTATACTCTGACCAACCAGCTGGTTTGCAATATAATACCTATTTTATTTACGCCACAAATAATCCCAATAAAAAGCCACAAATAAAAAGTATAAAAACATTACTTTTTCTTACTATAGGTACGAACTTTATTAAACTGCCTTTGCCAATCTTTCATTCACGCGTAGGTAGATAAAATTGAAGACTTCCTTATGCCCGCCTTCCACTGCGAAGGGAGCGGACTCATTAATGGCTCCGTTTAACTTTCACCGCTGGTGGCACTAGTAATCGTAAAATGCATACTAAGACTTCGCCAGCGTTGAACGTGAAACGGAGCCATTAATGACTCCGCTTCGCCCGCGGCGGAAGGTGGGCATTGGGCCCTCAAAAAATTCTAGGGGAATAACGTAATAAAATTGCCCGATTCGATAACCTTGAAACGTATATTATAAATAAAAAATATGAACCAGCATGCACCTTCATAGAATGGTACCTATTAGAGTCACCATCAGCTATCTCAGAGAGGCTACGGTGCTCAAATATATTTGAACACGTATAAAAGCCATGACTATGGGTACCCCCATAGTCATGGCTTTTATGGCCAGGCACTATAGGCAAATTCAGAAAAGCTGACACGAATGCATCGAGTAAGTGACAGAAAGTATCTATGTGTGGATGTCAAAATGACAGTAGATACAGGTTGGTATAGGACGACCGCATACACACAATTATAGATGTCATTCATTTCATTCATTCCATTCGTGCCAGCTTTAGTGAATTTACCTGTACGATATAATCTGGTATATGAAGACATTTAGGTAACCCCCTTATTCATAAATATTTCCTTACGGTCTTATCAATAATGTGTATACCTACGGCCGAAAGAGACAACCGATACTTATCGGCTTCCTTAGTTAGGAGACGTTTATGAATAAGGGGATTACTACATTACGACTTGGTTTTATAAAGACCTAGGACTGACATGTATTAACTACTTAAACCTACGTAATAATTCCGGATGATTCAACTTGCCTAGCCAAGATGCCAATCGTATACGATAAGAGATAAGTGATAAACAGACATAGAAGTCGCGGTGGCAATATCGTCAATTAACTAGGGACTTCCTTTCGGTATTCAATTCATCGATAAATGAATACTCATTTCAAAATATTACATTCCATGTTAGCTGATAATTTCAGCGGATAAATAGAAAATAACTAAAATATGATGATTACTACCAAACCATGTTATCTACGTATTTTTAGGACTTAAAATTCTAATGCAAATCAACTTTAACAAATAACTATGTTTTCATTTTTTGACCAATTTCTATCCAAAGTATGATTCATTGTCGACTGCTACATAACTAAGCTTAATTAAGATAAATGTATCTCGAAGTTATAAGGTTATAACGTTACTTCTGTCATAAGAAAGAATAACTTATCGATAAAATAATATCTAGTGGAAGTCCCTAGCAAAATTTTGTTCGTGCCACCGTGACTTCTATGTCTGGTGATAAATATATTAAAATGACATGTATGAAAATGATGACTTGGCTAGGCCTGCCCATATTTTGATCAGTTAGCAGTACAATAACATTTAATAGTCGCAATAAGAGCTATAGTGTTTAGTAAAGCCTAGCAAAAACTGGACTCCAATTATGATGGATATTTTATTATGTCCAAGGAGTGATATTTCTCTTAAAATCCCTGTGTAAACAATTAAATCAGTACCTAGATTTAATAAGGTAAAACATCCTAAAGGTGGGTTTACACCAAACGAGCGAATTTAGTGTAGAGTGTGGAAAGAATGAGCTTTCGCTCGTTTGGTGTAAACCCACCTTTAGATTAGTACTCAGTACGCACTGCCTTTAATCTCAAAAATAATAATGTATTCTTAAATTATTCAAGTTAACTTTTGTATGTAAACTCATGAGCTTACTCAATTTATACAAATACTGTAATGGCTTAATACAATCTAAATATAATGTTTATTGGAAATAATACAATCATAGATATTTAATTTATTACTTTTCTAAGTACTAACCCAGTTTTTCTATTGTAAATAGAATAGATCTGTAGCCAGCCGTACCTACCACGAGTTGGCAAATAAAGTTTATGTAAAGGGCTTGTCAATTAATAATTAATCAATAATCACGTCATACGATTTTGGCCTATTTTGGATATAACCTGGCCGATATCACGCATAATTTCCTCCCCTATACAGCATAATTAATGCCCAAATGCTACTCGATACGTATTGGAGTATTTGTAGTAAATGTGTACCTTTTAATTTTTATATCATAAAGTGAGTAGGTAAGTAACTAGAGTGACAAATCTCAATTTACACTTACTTATTTTTGTGACATTAGAGACATACTTTTTTTGTTTCATAACTGAAAATAACGCACAATGCCGAGTAAAATGGTGTATTACAGTCCATGATCGCATATAAAAATTAAAAGGTACACTTTTACTGTAAATGACCCATTAACTAGATTGATTTACGTAGCGGGTAGCATTTACACAAACATTACTTCCCAACTCGTGGTACGGATATGGATACTGCGGCTCTACCGCGAACTCCGAAATCTGCAAATTTCGAGGATTTTTGTCACAGACAAATTCGAAATGTATAGATTTCTGAGTTCGCGTTAGTACGTCTGCAGGCCTAACCAAGCAATTCTACAATCGTATACGATAAGTCACGTGACTATAATAATGAATGTAATGAATGGAAAATTCCGCCCCCGTAAGCATAAACGCAGTAACTAGTGTTAAAATGTTAATTAATACCAGAACATAATTTGCAGTTGAATAAAGTAAACAATTGATTGACACTTCAAAACTAAACTGCGTTTATGCTTAAGGGGGCAGAAATGGTCACGTGACTTTTCGTACGAATCTGTCATTCTCATGCATTTATGACGTATCGCTTATCGTATACGATTGGAGAATGGCATCTTCGCTAGACCTGCTGGACAAAGGTCAAACACCTTTATAACTATGTAATGGACTTTTGGTGCACGATGAAGAATAGAAGCCCTGTGAATTAGTAGTTTTAAGATAAATAGGTGCTTAGCTATGTTAGAAGTGTAAGACTGCTCCACGAATTTAAATTATTTAAGCCATTAAGGTTACTTTAGCCTATGTAATATATGTATGTAGGTATAGTTTCTAATTCTTTATATCTGTCTTACTCATACAAACAATACCTAGAGAGTGTTAGGAAAGCAAAGGAACGTAAGATTTGGGTCATTGTCAGTCCGAAAAACAAAAGTTGTCCACTCGGTGGTTAACAGCTTTTATTTAATAAATCTATGTTACGATTTGATTGCATAGGGCGATAGACCGGGGAACCTAGTTGTACCGTACATTGTTTTATCCCAAAATTAGTACAGGAATTCCTTAACTTTAGGTATGTCCACCGAAAAGACGATAACCTAAATCTGACAATGAACCATTTATGTGCGTACACATAGGTATTTATAAGAGGATTCTTTCGATACCTACATATTTTTGTACTTGACTGTACCTTGCTGCCAAACTAATTCATGTTTTGTTACACAAACATCACTATTTTGTTGCTGAACGTCATAGAGGTAATAGTACAATTCGATGCAAGTGCAAAAAAAATTTTTTTCGACGAGGGTGAAAGTTGTAGCCCGAGTGAAACGAGGGCGACAATCACCCGAGTTAAAAAGAAGTTTTTACACGTGTATCGAACGACTTTTTTCATAACAAGTGCTTTAAAAAGAGAAATTAACGCAAAGTTTACTTTTCCGCACTAGTTACGAAAGTTACATTATTATCTTTTCCTTGCACGAGCCTGATTACACTCTGCAGCTGTGAACTTAATCCTGACAGCTGTCAGTTCAATACATTATCTGTCAACAATGTCACTTTTTGACACAATTAAACTGACAAGTGTCAGGATCGACTAAAGTTAAAAATAATGGCAAGGAAATAATAATTTCACATAAAATGTTATATTAATTCCATAAACGGAAGCAAAATGATACTAGCAGGTAATTTTTTCTTCCTACATTTTGCATTTATTATCCATATAAGAAAAGTAAAAAAGACAGTAGATACTCGTAAATAATATTAATATAATTATTATTCCGTATACACCCATAGACTGTATGGTGCATCGGGGTATATGCAGTTAAATTAGCCTTTTAATAGTTCGGACTGATTCCGTTTTTTTCTTGTTCCGTTTTTTTAATAATAGCACTTAGGTACGTAACTATCGTATGTGTGGCTGTCCGATCCCAGTCTGTTTTTGGTAAATAATCAAAGTAATTGCCTATACGTTGATGTCAATAATATTAAACAATAACTTGCTATAACTTAAATGTATTTATAAGTTGCCACAATGTTTCCTGTATGTAACTCATGCTTACATCGAATAATTATGAATAATGTTATTTTAGTAGCTTACGCTTTAAATTATTTATTAAGTAGGTTACAAGGCATAGTGTAAGTCGTTATACTTTGATAAGATTTTTATGTACAACATCCCTTTCTACAGCTAATAAAAATATTTTATTGAAATTGTCTTATTTTATTTTGGATATGTGATCTAAGTAAAATGTCTACATTATTAGTCAGATTTATCATCATCATATCAGCCGAAAGACGTCCACTGCTGAACATAAGCCTCCCCCAAAGATTGCCACAATGACCGGTCCTGCGACCATCACTAGGTCATCAGTCCACCTTGTGGGGTGGGTGGGGGCTACACACGCTGCCACCCAGATTTATAAATATTGATCTAAAATTACAAAACGATTATAAAAAAATGAATGCAGAAAAAAACGTCATATAACGGGATAAACCGTCCGCGAAAAATCGAACACTTCGGGTGAGGAGTGAGTTTCCTCACTCCTCACCCGAAGTGTTCGATTTTTCGCGGACGGTTACCTCCGGTCTACCTCATTATTAAATTTATAGGTATATTTACCTGCATTATTGTGTAGGTACAAAGTAAAATTCGGGAATAATAGGGTTTACGGCAAATGTTCGGTTTTTTGAGTCGTTATCCTAGTTTTACGAATTTCAAGATTGTTGTGCTACAATTCCTAAATACAGCGAATTTGGAACTTCACATACTAAAGTACATTTGAATTTCTTACAGGTGTTTTGTTTTGCCGAAAGCTAGTGGTAAATGTTAACTGATATTCCGCAAATGTATGTAGATAAATTCTAGAAAATATCATAACATAGGCAAGTTTCAATGTAATAATTTTTATAAAATGTTTCATAAATATTAAAAAAAAAATAGTACGTGATGAAATATAATTGAAATCATAATCCTTTCGTTAGCATTTGAGATTTTATCGTCAGTTTTATTTTAGGAAACCCAACCCTAAGAATAAAAAGTAAAACCATAATAACGCCACCTAGTAAAATACTCTCGAAACGCATTAATGTAACAACTATACACTAACGTAAGAGACTCGTGTATTCGCCGACAGATGACGCTATAATCAATAGGAAATTAGTGCGCGTAGTTTTACATAGATGCCGCTAAACATTAGCACCCCTTTCGTCTGCTTTACCGACGGAGCATGTGTCACCACATGCGCGGCAGGCTGCGTGTTTTATAAATTTCGTACCAAATGGTAGTCGACACAAATCTATAATCGTCGCAACTAAAAATGTCAGCTGCATCTGCTTCTGCAAGCAGCTTGGTAGTTGAGAATGAAAGCAGTACAAACAGGACAGACGACAGTGATAAAAATATGAGAAGTGTTAAAAAGAAAAATGTAAATATAAACAGTGGGAACGATACCATTATTAAAGTGAAGAGTGTTATTCCTAGGCGAAGGTAAGTTAGTTAAGAAACATATTATCTAGATCCAGTAGGCTCATACAATAAACGAATGCTACCGTAAAACGTTAAAATAAATATATTGACTCATTTTTATGGATATGCAGAAACCTCGACAGGTATTACAAATTGTTCCCGAAGCCGGCGCCGGCGGTTGCTCTACTTTTCTGGATATAATTAACCATGCGTCCTAAAAATATTCTTCATAGTTTTCTGGAGTAAATACTACGCATGTTAGGTTATTTCATGTAGTTATAGCTCGTTGTTTTCGGTTTGGCGCGGTTTTGTAAGTCCCTGCTTCCGGCCCTATCCCCGTCCAATCCGACCATACAAAAGACGTGACGTCAGGTAACCTAATTTAATTCTTTATTTTTTTTATTATAATACATGGTAAAGTAGCTGAAATATAAACAGATTTGTACAGTAATTTTATTCAGTTATTTTAGGTCAAGTTACAACATTTTATTCATCCGTCTACCATGAAAAATATATTTTATCCAGTGCATGGAAATTCGTATA